>SZWC01001481.1:58284-94436 GCA_023375785.1 Penium margaritaceum
TGGATTGGAGAGAGGTGTTGACACTCGAACATAATCGTTTGCAAATTGAAGATAGTGGTTACAGAACCCCAAAAACATCCCGATGTCCTCAACATTGGTAAGCATCGACCGATAAGTGACTGCCTCTTCTTTCTTTGGGTCCATCATGATCCCTCTTTTGTCAATGATGTAGCTATTTTAATGAACAAAATGGTGACTAAAGTCACGCTTTGAGATTATTCCGTAAAACTTTTCTCTCTGTTCAACATCGAGAACTTTGAGGACATGTCCACTGTGTTCCTCCAGGGTACTATTGTACACCACGTTGTCATCGAGATACAATAAAATTGTTGATGTACGGTAAGAAGTTATTGTTCATGGCTTCCATAAATGTTGATTAAGCATTTGTGAGTCTGAATGACATAGCTGTGAACTTGAATTCTCCGCATCGGGTGCAAAACACCCTCTTCCCAATCCCCCTATCAGATGTATGGGTCGGATGATAGCTGCTCAGTAGGACAATCTTAGTGAAAATTCTCACAATAGATATACGGTTTAAATGTCCCTCTACTCGTGGAATGGAGTAGTGGTTCTTGATGGTATTCTTGTTCAGTACCCTCTTGGCTATGTACGTACGTATGTTGCCATGAATCCTCACAAATTTACAGGTACGATGTGTGGTGACGTTGATGACTTAATAAATCCCTGGCCGATTATCTTGTCCAGTTGTTTTTTTCTTTCTACTCCGTCAGCTCATGGTCCCTCATCTGATAGGTTGTGTTGATAGACACTATGTTGCCGGAATTTAGGTCTCTTTGGTGGTCGAAGCTACTTGGCGAGCAAAAGCGATGTGAAATCCTCCAAAATGGTTGAAAACTTGTCATGTATCAAGGAAGATGAAGTTGACAGTGTCACTTTTATTGCTACAATATTTGCTTCATCTGCTTCCCTTTGCTCCACATGGAATAGCCATGCTTGTGATCAGAATTGCATCTACCGCTTGTCCACGTCTATACATAACCACTTTGTACGTTGATTTATGTCTAGTGCAATTTCCTTTACTACTTTATCTTCTACCACTCCCCGTAACCGCCGCCATGTTGTGAGTCGCTCCATCATAGGAAGGTGTTTTTTTGTCATTAATGTTAAGGTTGACAACGCCAGTATTCCAGTCTAGTTGCGAGTTGTGCCAGCACAAGAAATCTCACACGAGGATGATTTTTTTGGTCGCTTGTTTGGCAAGTCCTCCAAACCATTACATCTGTAGTTTGTGGATTTGTAGTTAGGGTGGTTTAGGTAATCTATAGTTGTGCACCAACGGTTTTTTCTTCAACATCCCTGGTACGGTCCGCAAACCGAGCTTCCAAACTAGTTCTGCCAGTATCACTTTGCAACTTTTGCAGCCCCTTGATTGCACTTGTAGCAATATTGGCGGTTGGTCGTCCTTGTACCTCTCATTCAAGTTTGCTGTCTCCAAAACCTTCATGTGTGACATTGAGAAACCTTCCACAAGGACAATAGGATGGTGTAGAATATTTTGACCGGACATGAGGTTTCCCGTCTATCCTCGTCTGTTGTTATATTCTGGCTCCTAAGTTTCTCTCTATAGATTCCTCCCATTTTTGGCCTACTTCTGTCACTTTTGACAGCCATGCGAGATATGACCCAGCTTCCCCAAAAGTTCAGCAATGACATTGGTTGTGTTGATTGATAGCATCCATCTCTGTTGGGTATGAGATTTCTGTTAATGAATTTCCGCTGCTACGATAAGGGTTGTGGTTTTAGGATTGCCAACTTCTAGAATCATGTATCAGAGCACAATAGTATGTGTTGTTGGTGCCTTCAATGGTTGTGGTCATTTGGATAAGGTCATCTTAAATAAGGAATATTGTAACATCTCACTGAATTCCACAACTTGAGCCATTATTGTAGTAGAAACTCATTTCATCTGGGATGATGCCACTGTTAATGATGATATCTCAAAAGCGTCGTGTTTATTCCGCCACATTCAACTGCTGATGCAAGCATTGAAGCTTGGACCATGTGTCATTCTTTTTTGTTGAGCTGTCCAAAGTGGACAAGGATGGTCACTTATTTGGTGGAGTCAAAGAGTGGTACCTCATCGGATTCATTTTCTTGAGAGGTAGAACATCAACAACCAACAATGTGAGAGCGGTCAACAATGTGAGCCATTGATCAACAATGTGAGAGCGAGCAACAATGTGAGCCATTGATCAAGCTGTACCGGTCTCCTGCTGCTTGTGGATGGATTCTTCAATCAAAGCACCAAATCAAATCCTAGCCACGCAAAAACGAGGGTCCGAGATCAATTCATTTTTTGATGACCTTAGTTGTAGTGAAGTACACCTCCAAACTCGTCAGCCAAATCCAACTAGTCATTTTCTTACAATTTGTGGGATCAAAAGGCTCCAAAACTATGAGCCAAATTGGATTTGCTCTAGATTTTATTGCTTCTCTCGGTGAGCACTGGTTCCCGTGCATGCGTGTTTGGATGTAGATGACTGCCAAGGCTTTCAATTCCAAATAATTTATGGTAAATGTCTTCATTAATGTAAGCTTCTTGGCTAGTGATTCCCATCCCGCCAGCTGTTGTCCCCATCGGCAATGACAAAAGTGAAGGGTTTGCCAAACGAGAAGGATCCATGACTAGATTGGTCGTCACAGTTGGGGTTGAGTAAACCACCGCGGATCCTATCACTATTGCCCCGTTTGCATGAAGATATCTATGGATTGCATGCTACTCACCCCCAATAATCAAAGTATTCGCCGTTTACTATTGCTCATCACTTGGTGCACCCACTCCGTTCACTGTCGTCGTCGCAAGAGGTCTATGGTTTGTGAATTTTGGGATCCGCTAAGACTTGTGCAAGGTGTTAACTTGTGGTGATTTCATTGGCTGTCCCTCTGATACAAAGTGATGTACTGAGCAGATCATGGATGGATCACAGGGATAAGGTGCGCAGCACAAGAGAATTTGGTAAACTGAGACACTTGGATAAAGTGCTTCTAGAAACAAGTGTTCTTTATTAACAAGCATATATAGACAAAATGACAAACAATAATGGGACATACTTCAGGTGTATGGTGCTCGAGTCAAGCGATGCTTGCAACGCTACTGTGTGAGATGTTGCTTCAAGAAAGTGCGATGAGAAGTCGGGGGAATTTGACATTATCGAGGCGTGTCTCTGCAAAATTCTAGTGTCGTAAACAAGTTGAAAAAATCATCAGAACATTACTATTGCATAAAAAGGAATGGCATGTGAAGTGCTAGAACCTGTCAGAGACTCCTACAATGGATCATTGAAAGTTTGAAGAGGTGGCCAATACATCCTCGGCCAATCGGTATAGAAACCCGGAGGTTGCGATGTGTTATGAATGTAATGATAAAGATTTCCACGTGTGGATTGTAGGGAGTTGTATATGGCAGTGACGGAACATCATGTAGCGCCGAAATGCTAACATCGTCATTCCTCTATAGACAATCACAAGCCCCTATACTGGAAGATCTGTGACTTATAGAGAGAGAGTTTGCGAGGGTTTTGAATGGAATATGAAACAACCTGCATTGAAAGGGAACCTGGACCCCCAGGGCAGAGTAGGAGCCCGCAGAAAAACAAAACCCTGAAACCAGAATTGTCACTAGTGTATAGTCTAAAAAGGGTTTTAATGCAGAACAGGGGGTTATTTTATTGGTGAATAAAATGAAAGGAATGCACTCTCTCTAGTACAAAGAAAATCGAGAAAAGGATCGATGAGAGGGAGTCATTGCTTGATCGCAATTCTTTTGATGGGGAGGAGGGTTACATGACCCCCATCGTTATGCGCAATGAGCAATGCATGTCATTTATTGTGCATTGATGTTACGTATGTGACGTGCACAAGTCCCTAAAATCAGTGAGTGGGCATATCTATCCTTAAATTCATGGCCCGCCGTGCGACGACCTCAGGATTTTTACACCAATTGACCAAGGGCATTATGGCCACTTGCCCCGGTTGTCACGTCCCAAACATACACGAGTCCCTAAACTAAACGAGTGAAAAATTATGTCATTCAACATGTGGCCCACGGCGTAACGATTTTACGATATCTATGTTGTTCAGTCGAGGGCATCTTGGCCAACTGCTTTGACCTCCAGTGTTCCGTTCCAAAAGTTTATGACAACTTCGACCACCTTCCACAAGGGTCGACAGAAATGTCGTGCACTACATTGATGTCTTGATTTTTTTTTCAACTTCTCGACCAAACAATATCTTTATAAATTGCATCTTGTTGTTCTTGAAGCCATCGGATTTCTTGGCGGAACTTCTTAAACCAGCCACTCACGACCTGACCTCTCAAGCATTGCTCGGCTCGGGTATCGAGGACCCGACCTATGCCTCATTCTCATTCTTGGCATTGTGTATATGTGCTTGACTCGCTTGACACTTTTCATTAAATTACACTGACTGCTTCATACAAATTATCCATTTGCCTCAAATCCTCGAGTCGTCCTTCATCCGCACCTCATTCCTGTAAACCACCTACGTTCCTCTCCAACATTGTTGCACTCTAATACCAAGTGTTTCATTTGGCATTAGAGTGCAGCAATGCTGGAGGCGCAACAGACACAAAAACTACCTGGTGAAAACCTCACACAAGTCCTCAATGCATCTCCGCTGTTCAACATATCATAGACCTCTCGACAACAACAGTAAACGGAGCAAGAGCAACCGGCGATGAGCAACAGTTCCCCGACGAGTACTCAGGCGATATTGGATTTGTAATGCGCAAAAACTGACACACTCTAGGTGAACCAGACACCAACAAAAAAAAACCTTTGCTGCAAATGGCACAACACTGACAAACCCAGCAGCCAATCCCATGACGGACCCTTCAGGCTTGGCGAATCCTTTGCCTCCGTTGCTGACCGTTGAGTCAAAACCTGGCGATGGAGGAGCTCTGGGTTTCATGCATGCGTGAAGCAGTGCTCACCAAGAAAAATGTGCAACTCTCAATTGAACCCCTGATTTGATCGGCATTCTCGATCCCATGAATTCTAAGGAATTGACGGTAAGGGTGTGGCTGACGAGTTTGGAGGTATACTCCACTACCATTGGGATCAACAATGAAAAGAACAAAATTGACATCGCGGCCTCGCTTTTGCATGGCACGGCTTTGAGTTAATGGTCTGATCTAAAGATCATCCAACGAGGGTAGGGTATCAGCGGAGCCAGATCACGCAACTGCTCACATCGTCGACCGTAGACATACTACCTCTTGAGCATATTTATTTGACATGGCATGACTCTCTCAAACCACCAGAAAAATGGAGGAACTTTGCACACACTACTCTTGCTCATTTTGGGAAGCTCAACGAGAAGTCCGACACAAGACATAGACTCCAACGTCTGTGTCAGCAGTCCAACATGACGGAATACCCTTTGTTTGTGAAATCATCGTTGGCAGTGACCTCGCCCCCGATGAACTATTTTCTACTACAACAACAGCCTCAAGCGGGATACTTGGTGAGCAATTCCCATTTTTGGCATCGAAGATGACCTTTCGTGAATAATCCTATAATCCAATTGCATCGACACTACCAACTACTACGCTTAGATGCAAGAATCCAATGGTTGTCAGCCCCAAAGCCACAATTCCCATCGTGGCAGAGGAAAGTTGCAACCAGTGAAAACCCCGTCTCTGATGGAGATGGACACCGTTGATCAACGCAATCAATGGCTCTGCTGGACTTACGGGAAGCCTGGTCATATCTTGCATGACTTTTGGAAAGGGCATCAACGATCCAAGAAGGGGAGGAAGTAGCAGAGAAAAAAAGGGATCCAAAAATGGCAAACAGCAGAAGTAGACGGCGAGGCTCATGACCGGTCAGAAAAAATTGCACCGACCGATCGTCCATCTGAGCATCTCACATCTCCGCGGATGAGGGTTCCTAAGATGGAGATGTTTGACGAGGTATACGAGGATGACCAGCCAACAATACTGCTACTAGTATGAGTGAGGGGTTGTAAAAGTGGCATAATGGTACCAAAATTATTAGATGAGGAGCTTCTCATAAATTTGCAAGTAACCTCATGGTTTGGAAGATGGGTTTGCATACCAAACTGGGGATGTTTGAAGGAAAAACCGTCCATGGACAAATGAAGATCCGTCGACTTCACAAACTCTGACTAAATGTTTTCACAAATTCTTAAAAAATGATTAGTTTAAGAATCGGAGATTTACACAATGTAATTATTTGGAGAATGGGTGAAATAGCTCAGATACCCATAAAACGCAAAGTGTGACTCTCATCCGCACGTCATTCGGAACAAAAGCAAGGATCCGCCCATCGTTTGGAAGAAAAGCAACCATCCGCCCGTCGCTCAGCGGGAAAGCAACCATCCACCTATGGTACTTTCACTTTTCAAGGACTACCGGTACCTGCTCTATATGTGTAGCACGATGGGCACACTCTTACTTTTTTTCATCTGAACTCATTTTTTACGTTTCCTTTCCACTTTCCGTACAACAATATGTTGCATGACGGTGAATGCAACTTCAAATGTGTACACATATATACAGAAATACTTGGTTTGGCGATCCGCTCGATCACGATGGAAGGGGTAGTTGCTTCTAGATAACAATAGAGGTCTTCCGCTGCCTTTTTCGTTGCTTCTCATTTGCCATGCTGATGTTACATACACTCATAAACAATGAGGCGGATGAAACACGGCCTGTATGCTTAAATGCCAGCATGGCTGCAGAACCTGCATGTGCACAAATGGAGGCGCTCCAGTGACCCTCGACCCTTGTCTCACGTGTGTACTGCACGCGAATTGGTTGCATAACCCGTCCATGTACGTTGCAATGGTCCATGACATGCGTTGGCGGAAAGTCAGAGTTAGCGTGAGCATGGATGAGGGCTTAGCGAGCCCTCCCCCCCCCCATTGTGTTTGCCATTTCGGCTTCTCCAACACCGATGTGCGACTATGCCAGGGTTTCGTGTGTTTGCGGTGGAGCGTCAACATGGCGCTCTCTCTCCTGATCAAGCAAGGTGAGCCGATTTGCAGGGTACGTCAAGCATTTGTTATGTTCAGAAAATGCCAATGTGCCCATTCTCACTTTCCCACCCCTCTCATATGCCAAGGCACTGCGTTCTTCAATTGCCGTGCTCTCACCACCGCTAGACCCAATCACACGAGGACGGGCTGTCACCTCCGGCCAGGGGGGCTTGCCCGGGGCGGCTCAATTCCACATGCCACGGCCGCTACCTCCCCATCATGGGCCCTTGCTAGCAACAGGCGCCACAACTGTGTGCTGTCCTTCAGACCCAAGACGGCGCAATGTTGGACGGCCGAACCCACAGACGGTTGCAGGGTGGCGCTCCACAAGCTGCTTGACCTACGGCACCACGCGTTGGAAGATCAGCGGCACCAACCGCAGCACGACCCGCTGCAGCTCCCGCTGCACCACCCGCTGACCCACCCGCTGTACCACCAGCTGCACCACCCATTGTACCACGCGCTGTACCACCCGCCGGACGCCCAGTTGCAGCAACCGCTGCACATCCCGTTGCATGACCCGCTGCACCATCCACTTCCCGACATGCGGCACGACCCGCTGCACCACCCGCTGCCCGACTTGCGGCACAACCCGCTGCACCCCCCGCTGCCCGACCTACGGCACGACCCGCTACTCCACCCGCTGCCCAACCCGCGGCACGACCCGCTGCACCACCACCTCAGCAACGCGCCCATCGCCCTGCCAACCATGGTGTTTCTCTAGCGCCTCCTCCAGCTTAGCCTCAGAGTTCGACACACCACGTTTTATACCGTGAATCAGGTGCCGAGGAAGAACTCTTCTTCTGGCTGAACAGAGATCGGGATTATGAGGACAGGGAAAGATGTTTGGAAGCAGAAGCTGCGGAGACCATGCGGTTATTCCTGATGGAGCCACGCTCCCCAGAGCAGACCGAGGATCCACCATACACCCAGTCGTGGGCAAGGCACCATGTACTATGTCCTAGTGGCTCCACTAGTAATTTGTGTGTCCTGTTTTGTACTTCTTTGACTGTAATGTTGTCATGAAAGTCCGGTCTTGCCGTTGTGTGTTCATCATACTTGTGAAGAGTACGTCTTTGACTGCCATGCCGGTCCACTAACTTCAGGGTGGAGATGCTTCGCGAACTGCCTGTCCTCTCCTTTTTGCAGCAACGTCAGACAGCTCACTTGATTCTACAACGAAGAAAAGAAAGGCAGATGATGACGACCTCATGGAGGGCAAAACGTTCCGCAACATGGCTGCCTGCACGGGGGCCATCGAAGACTACGCGGTAGCCAACCGCTTTGGACTGTAGTGGGTGCGCAGCGAGCCTGGACGGATCAACGTACAATGCATGGAGTCTGTCAGACGTGGTTGCGCGTGGCACGTTCGCGCAGTTGTCTCTTCGAGGCTGGGGGCGGTGAAGCTGTCCCATGTAACAGAAGGCCACTACTGCACGCCGACTCTTGGCCGTGGGAGCCCTGCCCGAACCACAAGGTGGATTGCAAGGCACATATCGCAGCAAATGGTACGGGATCCGACAACACCTCTAGCCACACTCAGAGCCATCATCAAGGAAGCCGCGGGTATTCAGGTGGCCAACAGTACGTTGTACCGTGCAAGAACTATGGCTCGGGCCTACCACATGGGCGCCAAGGCGAAATCATGGGCTATGTTTCTAGTGTTGTTTCAGGAGGTATGTCCCGCCACATATGTGAAACTGTTGTTGTCATGCCTTTTCACTTTCCTCTGTGAAGGTATTTTAAATTGCTCATGTGTACTTGTAGATGAAACGCATTGATCCGGCTACGCATGCTGTTGCGGAGCAGGATGCACATAAAAATTTCAAGTGGGCCTTTGCTGCGCCTGGCGCCACCCGCCTTGGTTGGGACTACAACCGGAGATCATCACAATGGATGGCACATTCCTTAAGAACGGCCACAAGCAAGTCATGCTGGTCGCGTAATTATTCTACGCGAACGACCACGCATGTCTGATGGCCTGGGCTCTGGTGTCAAGTGAGAACGAGGAGACTTGGACGTGGTTTTGCGAGAATTTGGCAACAGCTTACCCTACCGCTTGTACTCCAAGTGCGGTCATTGTGTCTGACAGAGAAGTTGGCCTCGCGAAGGCCCTGGTAAGACATTTTCCCGGTGCTACCCACACCTATTGTGCCTAGCATCTCCGCCGAAATGTGCAGCAGAAGTTTGGGAAGAAGGCAGCCTACTAGGCCTGGAAGTGCGCAGAGGCACAGATCCACGACCAGTTTCACCAGGCAGCACGTCACCTACGGGCAGTGAGCAAACGTGGCGCGGACTATCTCATCCCAGGCCGGGACCGACAGGGAGGCATACCTCTTCAGAAATGGACCTCCTACATGTGCCCTGTGCCTCGGGGGGGCACATCACTAGCAACGCTTCAGAGTCGTTCAACGCCCGTCTGAGGAGCCTCCGCAAACTCTACCCATTCTACTGCTTCCTGCAAGTGTACTACTTTGTGCAGGGCATCATTGCGCAGCGCCACAAGCAGATAGCCAAGTGCAACGAGACTCTTGCCTGGGCTCCGGCGAGACGCCTGCTTCACAGCTCTATAGTTGCACGTGACTACGACGTCATCATCGAGGTCCGTCGTCGGCACTGGTTTGTGGCCCAACAAACATACGCCGGCACGTGGACCTTGCCATGGGGAGCTGTGAGTGTCGTCGGTGGCGCGAATTCAGCCAGCCATACCATCATGCGTGTGCGCTCATGATGGAGGTGAGCGAGGACCTGACTGCGCACGTGAGCCACAGACAGACGGTGTAGTATTGGAGCCTCACCTACGACAACCCTATGCCCTCTCTCTCCTCTGCCGGACTGAACCAACCTGTGCCACCTGGTTGGGGCCAACCAGGTCCGCGGCGTGGTCGTGGTTGTCCCAAGAGTGCCCGCATGGAGCGTGCGCCGCTCCAGAAACAAAACTTCATCTGCCCAAAGTGTGACCGTAAGGGGCACACGAAGAAGAGGTGTCCAAACCCTGCTGCTCCTCGGCCTCAAGAAGCTACAGCTACGCTAAGAGCAGAACGAGAGGCAGCAACAAGAGGAGGACCTGCTCAAGTTGAGACAGATGAAGGGGTAGGGCGAGAAGAAGGGGTAGCAACGGGCAATAGTGAGGCGTCGGACTACGACCTTGAGGCAGACCCGAGGGGGTCCTCGACGGATGATGAGGTTGGTGAGGCAGCCGCGGATGACTTCGACGACAACGTGTCTGACAGTGGCAGTGAGGACTCCCTGGGGTATGCGGCGGAGCCGGAGACCGGACTGCTGACACAGGAAGAGCACAACGCTGAAGGTGCCAGGGTGATGGAGGAGCATGGTGGACTGGAGGAACATGGAGAGGGTGACCCAAGAGAAGAGGCGGAAGAAGACGACGCAGATGATGAGGCAGATGAACATGCCCGGGGCCACGAAATAAGAGGCATGGATGCACTTGGGATTTAAGGTGAGAGTTTCCAATAGTACTGTGTGTATTTTTTTGTACAAATCTTCATTTCATGGACACACCAACATCCATTTCTTAACAATGTTTTCATGTCACTGTGCAAGGGTAGATCGGAGCATTCCATCACTGGATGGCCAAGTTTGGAAGCAAGTACGGGGCCTGGGCTCGCGGTGTGCTCCGCATGGACAGTGGGCGGATAGAGTCTGTGTAGAACAAAGTAGTGTGCTTGTGTTAGGCGTGGCTGTGATTCCTAGTCCTGTGGTTCATTTCAACCATGTTACCACATTTGCTTTGAATAACCTACCCCAGTCCATGTTCTTACAATGGTGAAAATGGAAGTGCACTTATGCGTGAAGCTAAACTTGTTGCATTAGAGTACCAAGGAAGACATGTCATTTCATTTAGTGTGACTACCGTGGCCCATGCTTCCTTGCAATGCATGAAAGTAGGGATCAAAGTCATTTGTACTTCTCTCCAATATTTCCTGTCTTTGTCAATGGCGTGCGCGCTTTTCCTAACAGCACTACCTATGGTAACTTCATTTTTGTGTGGAGCTGGCACATGTTATTTGATGTTGAGGTTGCACACAGAATGGAGACGTTTACAGGTCATGCTATACTACAGCACGTGCCTTGAACCCTTTCACATGGGTGCTCTTTTGGAATACACTCCGGAAGAAGTCTTCTATGATGCTGTTGAAGACCTTGACAACGGGACGGTCATTAATCCTGTTCGTGCACAGGCTTCTGGCAGTACGGTGTGCTTGTGCCCAATGTGCGACATCATTACGACATGGTGCAAGAGACGCTGGAATGCCAGCCAACTCTCGACCTCGACTTCATCTGCACGCACCTAGTGCATGCAGAACTACATCGCAATGCAGGAAAGCACAACGGCGGCAGTAGCAGCAAAGCAGCTTTTATGGCAATGGGCTCACGCAACCACCAGCAGCAATCTGGACAGCAAAGAGGCAAGAAGAAAGGGAACTGCCACTACTGCCAGAAAGAGGGGCACTACAAGAAAGAGTGCTTCAAGTTCAAGAGGGACCAGAAGGAGCAGCAGTAGCAGTAGCAAAAGCAGCAGTCTTCATACCAGTATTAGCAGCAGTCACAGTAGCGTCACCAATAGCAACAGCATAACCAGGCTAGATTGCGCCACTTTGGCAACATGAACATGGCCAAGGAGGTGCACAACCACCTCTTCATGGCGAAGTCCGACATGTCGCAGGTGGAGAAGGTAGACTTGGCATGGTACAAGGACGCAGTGTGCACTAGGAGTTTGACGCACCACAATGAGTGGTTCTCGCAGTTGCTATCAATCCCTCATTGACCTATTGCTTTAGGTGATCATCGGGTTGTGTATGCTGAGGGGATTGGGATTGTGGAGATGTGGTTGGAGACATGGTGTGGTATTGAAGTGGGAATGTTCTATGGCGTGCTCTATGTACCTGATGTTGCGTTCAACCTTCTCTCTATCTCCTCTCTCACCAAGACAGGATTACGCATCGTCTTTGATGATGACTACGGCTCCATCCTCGACAAGGACATAGGAGAGGAGTTGGCCAGGTCGGTGAAGGAGGGCGACATGTATCGCTTGCTTGGGACAACTGAGATCCCGCATGAGCAGAGTCTTGCAGCAGTGTTGCATGCAACAGATTGTGAGATCTGGCATGTGCGCTACGGCCACGTCGGCATGCGCGCCTTGCACGAGCTTTAAGCAAAGCAAATGGTGTGTGACTTATCCAGCATCTCCAACTTTGAGCACCAGTTATACATTGGCTATTTGGAGAGGAGGCAGCATCGTAAGGCATTGTCTAAAGCAAGGGAAAGTGTAAAGGGAGTGCTGGAGCTGGTCCACACAGACTTGAGTGGCCCAATAAAGACCCAGAGCTTTGGAGGCCCTAGGTACTTTTTGACCTTCATTGATGATTTCAGTCGTTACACTGCTGTGTACTTCCTTTCTTCCAAGAACTAGTGCCTTGACATGTTCAAGGAGTTCAAGGCAATCATGGAGAACCAGACTAGCAAGAAAATCAAGGCATTGCATAGCGACAGCGGTGGAGAGTACTTGAGCAAGGAGTTCCAGGGCTTACCTCGCAACAGCTGGCATCAAAGCGCAGCGTACTGCGCCATACTCAACGTAGTAGATTGGTGTAGTAGAACGTGCCAACCGTACCATCGTTGAGCAAGCGCGCTCCATGCTACACGCGGCTCGGCTCACAGATGACTTTTGGGCCGAAGCAGTGAGCACTCCGGTGTACATCAAGAATCGCAGTCCAACTAAGGCGCAGGAGCAGATGATGCCGTACAAGGCGTGGTTCGGCAAGAAGCCAAGCGTGGGTCATCTCCGAGCATTTGCCAGCCTGGCGCACATGCACGCGCCTAAGGAGAAGTGGTAAAAATAGGATGTGAAGAGCGCGCACATGCTGATGATCGGGTATGACGTGGCCAACGAGGCGTATTGCCTCGATGAGAGGGATATTGGCAACATCATCATCTCCAGGGATGTCGTCTTCAATGACAGCAATATCATCGGCACCAACATCATTTGTGAAGAGGCAGCAGAACCCGCAGCTGACGAGGCAGTGGGAGTAGATACCCTTCCTCACCCACTCTCTCCTGGTCCTTCCTCCATTGTGACATTGGGAGAACCAGTCAACACTCCCATGTCTGATGCAGGAGATACAACAGACTCATCGGCAGAAGCACGGGAAGGAGATACAGCACTACCAGGAGTAGCAGTTGTGCCAGCAGCACTGCACCAGTCGCTCGCTAATGCTCTAGATCCAGGTCACAGGTACCCTCTAAGGGTGCGCTTCAAGCCTGGTGAGCGCGACCATTTTTTCATGTTGTAGAAGCCAGAACAGATGAATGTCGTGGTTGGAGCTGATTTAGATGAGCCAGCATCTTACAAGGAGGTGATGGCTGCACCTGATGCAGCTGATTGGGCGCAAGTTGTGCAGCAGGAGATACAGTCGCGACTTGAAAACGGCACATTGGAGCTGATCGAGCACCCACCTGGTGATCAAGTGCAAGTAGGTACTCAAGAAGAAGCTGGGGGCAGATGGCAACCTTGAAAAGTACAAGGCAAGGCTGGTCGCCAATGGCTACTCGCAGCAGGAGGGAATTGACTACAATGAACCTTTGCTCCTGTTGCGAAAGTTGCCTTTGTGCGCACTCTCCTCTCTTATGCAACCGCTGAGGACTTTGAGATCCACCACATAGATGTCAAGACGACTTTCCTTAATGGTGACTTGGAGGAGGAAATCTACATGGAGCAGCCAAAAGGATTGTCATGGATGGCCAGGAGCACCTAGCTTTTAAGCTGTAGAAGTCGTTGTATGACCTAAAGCAAGTGTTGCGTGCTTGGAACCTTAAGTTGGATGCGACGTTGTAGTGCATGGGGTTTGAGCGCAGCAAGTGTGACTAAAGTGTCTATCGCGAGCAGCATGATCATGTGCCCCTCATCATCATTGCGTATGTAGATGGCATGCTCCTCATTTCTAAGAGCATGTCCGCATTGCAAGAGTTTGAGGAGGCGATGCAAGAGCGCTTCCAGATGTCTCATCTCGGGGAGGCATCATTCTTCCTCGGTATCCAGATCACACGTGACCACAAATCAGGCTCTCTCTCACTACAACAGAGTCGCTACATCAAGGACGTACTGTAGCAGTTCGGCAAGGGAGAAGCAAAACCCATCGGCACGCCTCTCAAGACCCGGCAGTACATCATGAGCTTCAGTAGCGACACAGATGTAGCTGAGCAGCAAAAGTACCAGAGCGTCGTCCGTAATCCCATGTACCTGACGGTGGCAACCAGGCCGGAACTTGCACAGCATCTGAGTGCTGTGAGCCAGCACATGGAGAATAGGGTAACATCAAGCTAGAGCTCACTCCAACGAGCAAGCATGTTGCTGATTTCTGCACCAAACCAGTGACACGTCAGAAGCAACAGTTCTGCATGAAGGCATGTAGACGCACCCCACTCTGAAAGCGGTAAAGTGGGAGATTGTTGGGAGATGGGCCATCCGGCTCAGTTTTAGGTCCACAAGAGCAAGTTCCAAGAAAACACCAAAGGCCTACTCCGATCATCCATCCAAATTCTACATTAGAAAGATTAGGCAGCAAAGTGTCTATTGTCAAAGTTTTAGGCCGATCCAACGGTCGGATAGGGAGATACGGATTTTTGGAAGTTTTTGGGTCTTTGACCGCCGCTATCTGGGTGACCATGGGCGACGGGTCCATGCCTTAGCCTGGGAAAAGAAAGGGTACACTTGCCGTACACCCACTGTCGTGGCAACTAATGTACACCTTCCTCGTTTTTCGCACAGAATGAATAGGACGGCCATTTTGACAGAAAAATACCTATAACGTCCACGAAATGCAGAAAATTCTTTTGAGGGCCACTGTTAAAAACTAATTCTCCAAATGTCTACCGAGCTAAAAATCGTATGGGGAACAATGTAATTCTCCGTATACCCACTTTGACACTCCACCGATATACGCTCGACGACATGAAAACAAAACCTTAGTCATTGCCGCCATCATGAACTAGGTCCCGTATGCTAATACGTTTCCTTTTTCCAAACAAACATATATCGGGAGTTAAAAATGGCTTACATGCTCATTTTACATATCTCATGACACGTTTTTGCAATAAATGTACTGGACTATTATTCTTCAGAATGTAAACTATAAGATACGGCCGCTGTCAGATTACCAAGTCGAACGAGCGAAAGAGTTTGGCAGGATTATTCTTTGTTGTGCTATTTGTTCGAATGTCTCTCTATAGAAAAGTAGGAAAGCAAAAGTCATTGTAAGAAAACAAAGCAAAAGTAGACACGCATTCGTCTCTTTCTACTGCTTGATCCTCGTCTTACGTCCAATCGACAGATCGAACGGGCACAAACCGGAGAGACTATGAAGTTGCTCTTCTTCGGTTGTGTGCGACCGACAACGTTTTAGAAGAAACAAAAGAGGTCTCACTTCTAGCTTACCGGCGTGCGATACCGCGTGCGATAGGCCACGTAGTTTTCTTTATGCGCACACCTGTCGCACGGTGTGCACTTTGGAAGTGCGCACAATGCCAACGAGGACCAACGGGCTGGCTGGCGACAGCGAGCCAGCCCATCAACTCCCTGTTTGGCTAGTCCTTGTCAGCAAATGCCAACGAGGACTATCGGGCTGTTGACCGGACGAGGTCCGATCGACAGCTCGCCATTTGTTTGGCGCTCTTCTCATGTCGACGCATCGACATGAGACATATGCCCAAAACAAATTGACGTCAACGTCGACTCGGCGTCCACTTTTGCGCTACAAAAATAGACGCTGTGTTGACGTCGAAAAACATTTTCTGTGTGTGTGGGAGTGATTTTACGAAAACAATTACATCGCTCAATTGTTTTTCACATTGTAGCAAACAAAAGTGAACATGACTCTTTCGCTCATTAACGTAACGAACGAGCAAAACAGTCCTCGAACAAGTCAGTAGACCCAGGTCCAAAAGGCCCATTCGAGGGGCTTTTTGCTCGTTCGCATTGTGAACGAGCACATAACGCGACCGTGGACATCCACGGTTGTGTGATTGTGACGTACATGAAAGACCCGCAGTCAATGTCCGACGACGAAAAAAAGAAAGAATTTTGAAGTGGACATAAATTATACCCCCAGTGTTTTATGTGCCAAAACGCGACTACTTTGTTAGTAAAATAGAAATAACAGAAAACGTGTCACATAAAGGAACAATAAACATAGGATGAAACAAAATATCCTGTGAAACCAATGAAAAATATAATTTAATGCTCCGGATACCCACAGTCGTTGAACTAATTTGTATGGAACCGGTGTATGAAATTCTTTGCATTAGTGGGTGCGGCATGCATGATCTCACGCACTTTGAGAAAAGTGGGTTCAGCATGCATTTTTTGTGTAAAATGAGTACCGTGTTTAAAACATGCAAGAAATGGCCAAGAGAAAATTTGGAGGCCCAAATGGCGGAAAGGAAAAAGGCAAGAGGTCCAGGGTCAAGACCTGATGGGACAAACATCCAAAAATGTCCTAGATTCTTGGAATGTATTGTCAGAGTGTGCTGACTAGGAAAAGGGTACCTGTCCTTACTTTTTAGGTGAGGTGAGATCCTTGTGTGCTAGACACGGACACATGGCGATTCTCCTGGAGATTGTGGATTATGTGACCACTAATAGTGTGCCATCAGAGCATTTTCTACCTCTCTAGGTTGTATGTCAGTGGTAAGCATGATTTCCAGGCTGATTTCCTCTCTAATGTGAGATTATGGACTCTAGTGTGTGAGCCTTAGCCTCCATGGCTAAGTCGTGTGGCTTGTGAGAGGGCTGACTTGCCCAAACTCTAACTCTGTATGTACTCCATCATTTGAGTGATTCAACAACCATTCTTCAGCACAATTGATGCCTTTTCAGTCCAACATGCTCGCTGGTCCAAGGTCACCCCTCTAATCCACATTCAACACTTGTTCTTACATTTATCGCCCACCACGCGTTGACTTCAGGATTCTTACGCCGTTCGGCCAAGGGCATTTTGGCCAACTGCTCTAACTTTCGGTGTTCTGTTCCAAATGTTTCTGACAACTTTGACCACCTTCAAGAATGGTTGAACAGAAGTATCACGAACCATATTGATGTTTCAATATCGTTCGGTTGACTTCTCGATGACACTCGACTTTTACAAAGAAGCATCGATGTATTCTTGATACCCCTGACTTCTTGGCAGAGCTTCTTGAATCCACCACTCACAGTGTGACCTGGCATGCTCTGCTCGGCTTGAACATCGATGACCTCACTTATGCCTCATTCTCATTCTCGGCATTGCCTATATGTGCTTGACACACTCAACACTTGTCATCAAAGTACACTTGCTTCTTAATACAAATTCTCCCTTTTTTCCAAGCGCCCAAATTGTCCTGTGTCCCGCACCTCATCCTTGTCAACCACCTACGTTCCGCTTGGCATAACACTTGGTATCAGCGCGTACCAACAATGGAGGGGCAACCGATGCACTAACTACCTGGCGGTAGCCTCACAGGAGTTCACGCTGCATCTTCGTCGTTTGAAAATTGCATACCTTGCGACAATAATGATGAACAGAAAGAGCACACCGGGCGACGAGTAGTAGTCCACAAAAACTACTCTAGCGATAGCGGAACAGCAGCACACAAACAACGACGCTCTCTAAATGAACGAGGCAGCAGCGACAACTTTCGTGGAAAATAGTATAGCACCGATGAACTCGACAGCCAATCCGTTGATGGACCCCTCGAGCTCGGCAAACCCTTCGCCATGGCCTGTTGTGACAACACCTGGTGCAGTGGGAGGCACCGGCCGACAAGCAAGAATCAACGAAGACATGTACCAAAAATTGACGGGACTAGAGAGCCTCAACACCCATCATCTCCAACAGCTCAACGCGACAATGGAGGGTCTTTGGAATTCTCGTGCGCGTGAAGCCTTACTCATCGCGAGAAATCTACAACTTTCCAGTGAATCCTAGAATTGACTGGCACTTCTCGAGTAGTTCGAGAAATCGCACAAATTCCAAAGGACTGATGGTCAGGATGTGACTCACGAGTTTGGAGGTGTATTTCACCGCTGCTAGAGCCAACAGCGACAAGAATAAAATTGACCTCATGGCCTCACTTTTGCATGGAACGGCTTTGAGTAGGTGGTCTGATCTAAAAGAACATTCAACGGCAGTAAGAGACCGGTGGAGCTTCTTCAAGGGCTCTCACAATCACTTGCACTTCATCAACTGCAGTTGTAATACCTCTTAAGGGGATCAGTTCAATGTGGCACAACTCTTTCATGCCACCAGAAACATGGAGTGACTTCACGCGCGCTACCCTTGCTCACTTTGGGAAATTGAACAAGAGGTCTGACGCACAGTACAAACTCCAACGCCTACGTCAGCATTCTAGTGTGGCAAAATACACTTGGCGTTTCCACGAAATCAGCACTGGCAGTGACCTCGCCCCCGACGAACTATGTTTCTAATACAACAATGGCCTAAAACAGGATATTCAGCAAGCAATCACCATTTCCGGTATTCAAGACAACCTTCCACGAATGATCGCAGTAGCTGATCGCATCGACAGCACCGACTACAACGCTTGGATGCAGAAATCCAACGGCTGGCGACCCCAAATCCACAATCCTTATTGTGGTGGAGGAAAGTCGCAGTCGGCAAAAACTTCGTCTCCGATGGAGATTGACGCAGTTGATCAGTGTGACAAGAGGCAGATGTCACTTTATGCCATTAATGCTCACTTAGACTTTTGGTACTCCAATCAATCTGTGCCTTGTGTCGGTATAAGAAATCTCGCTCGAGGATGATTTTGTGGTTGCTCATTGGACAAGTCCTCTAGAGCATTACATCATGCAGATCTTTTATCTGTTGCCGAAGTGGTTCACAAAGCCAACAAATATGCATCATCCGTCAACGATTTTTCTTCAAACACTCCCGGTTTGATCTGCAAATCCAACTTTCAAACCATGTCTCTCGATGAAACCATGAGAAGCTCCTCCATCAAGTAGTGCCAACGATGTTCTGCAACTTTTGCAACCCCTCTGTTGCACTCATAGTAGTACTACTGGTTGGTCATCCTCGTACCCCTCGTCGAACTTTGCAATCTCAATAACCCTCGTCTACGATGATATGAGCCACTCAGATGGGCAATTGGTGCGTGCAGAGTTTTCCAAACGGACAGGAGCTTTGTCGCCTACTCTTGCCCTTTGTTGTTTCGTAACTCCTTACTCTTTTTTTGTGACTTTTTCCCCTTTTTGGCTTGTTGTTGTCGCTTTCCGCAGTTGCACAAGACGAGATGCTCAGGCAAGGATTTATCCAACCCTCCACGTCACCCACACAGCACCCATACATGTTGTGAAAAGAGAAAAGGGGGATGGGGATGTGCGTGGACTACGTAATGTTTAACAACATCACCATCAAGAACCACTACCCTGTCCCCTGAGCAGACAAACTTTTTTACCAACTTTGTGGAGCCTAACATTTCAGAAGAATCAACCTATGCAACGGCTATCGTGTAACTGATAAGGACGTCAAGAATCTTTCTTTCAGCACCAAATACGGGCACTTCGAGCTCACGATCATGCCGTTTGGACTAACAAATGCTCCCACAACATTTATGGCAGCACTGAAAACATTTTTCCCCCGTATCTCGACGACTTTGCCATCATGTATCTTGATGACATTATGGTATACAGCCGCACCATGGAGGAGCATAATGGACATGTTTGAAAACTTCTCAAGGTTTTACTAGGAGAAGTTCATTTGAAAACTCTCAAAGTTTGACTTCGATTGCTGTTCCATCGAGTTTATGGGTCACATCATCGGCGACGGACAGATCACCATGGACTCCAAAAATATGGAGGCGGTTGCTGATTCACCGAAGCCCACAACAAGTCTAGCACATATAGGTATTTTGGGATTATGCAACTACTACCATCGATTCACAAAAGATTACGGCTGTGTGTTATTGCCTCTCTCCAATCTCACCTAGAAAACCATCGAGTGGAATTGGGGGGGTCGCAAACAAAAAGCGTTCAAATATTTGAGAAACTCCCTAACCTTGGTACCATCCTACCAATTGATGCATCCAACGGTGGATTATGTTATGGCCACCAATGCGTCTCATCGAGCTATAGGAGCCGTTCTCCTCCAAAACAACGGTGGTGGTGAAGAACTGGTCGCGTACATGTCAAGAAAAGTATGTGGGCCGGAACTCAACTACGCGGTACATGAAAAATAGATCATGGAAGTCGTGCAGGCATTCAAGACGTGACGGTGCTACTTTGAATGCCGGTGATGCATCATCCTCATAGACCATCACGCCATGAACTGTCTAAAGACCAAGCCCAATCTAAGCCGTCGTCAAACCCGATGGATGGAGTTCCTTTAGTCCAACTTTGACTATGACGTTGAGTATCGCCCTGGAAAAACAAATATGGCGGATGCTCTAAGTCAACGGCCAGATTTGATGGCTCAAATCAGTTGTTGCTCGTCAAAGGAGACCCGTACCTTGCGAGGCTGTTTGTGAAAGGTTACGAGGATTTTGGTGGGTAAGTAAAAACAAGTCTTGGTTTAACGGTCCCTATAGGTGACGGCAATTCACTCACCAAGTCGTCGTTCCTCCAAACGAGGAGTTGCGACAAATGCTGTTGGAGTAGTGCCACAACACAGATTCTAGTGGGCACTTCGATGAGGACAAGACACTGAAGAAGCTGGCAAAACACTACTAGTGGGACAAGATGAAAGCGAATGTGACGGCCTTCTACAAATCATGCAACGCCTGTCACATACAAAAAAATTGTTCACACGCTGCCACGAGGTCTACTCCAACACCTACCTGTTCGGACGGAACTGTGGGTCGGCATCAACATGGACTTTGTGATGGGACTAGCCACCACCTCCAAGGGTTAGGACACCATCCTCATTGTGGTGGACAGATTTTCTACAAAATCGCATTTCATCTTGACAACGACCATTGTCACCGTAGAAGGGACAACACAGTTGTTTGTAAATCAAATCTTACAGGTGCATGTAGTGTCGCGTATTATCATCAGCAACCAAGACGGCCAGCCGGTTTTGCCGAGAATTTACAACACATTACGCCGCTCGGATTCACCTGTCAACGGCGTTCCATCCTGAAATGGACAGGCAAATTGAGAGAACCAACCAAATGCTCGAACAGGCTCTTTGAACTTTATGCGAGCCACGTGGCACTCATTGGGCAGCAAAACTGCCGACCACCAAACTCGCATACAACTGCGCAACTTCCACCACAATAGGTAAAATACCCTTCAAGGTGGTCTACAGCAAATGTTATGCCACACCACTCGGATTGCGGAGTCAGGGTAACATTTCTGCGGTTGACATTCACCGCCGGGATTTTACCAGCATTCACGAAGAAACACGCCAGAGCCTCACAAAGACACAAGTAGTTATGAAGCGGGCAGCCGACTGGCATTGCAACGATGACGTGCTCAGCGCTAGCAATCAAGTCCTCCTTAATTCATCAAACACCAAAATCCAAGGACACGTCTTCACAAAGCCGAAACACCGTTGGATGGGACCGTTTGAGATCAAGCGAATGAAAACCCCATTAGTCGTCGTTTGACTTCGTCTCCCGAGAGCATAGCAATCCACCCTAACTTCCACATCAGCAAGCTGAAGCACTAACGGGACCCTAGTGAGAACTTCCCTGGCAGAGACGTCGCACCTCCACCACTGATACAAGTGAACGGGGATACGGAGTACGTGTTTGAGCATATCCTCGGACATCAACGCCGTGGAAAAACAACCAAGTACATGGTCAAGTGGCACGGCTACGATGTTGCGCACAACAGCTAGGAGCCCGAAGAGAATCTCCAAGACGTCGATCATCCGATCGACAGCTACTTTCGCCGTCACTGGCCTACGTCTACTAGCGCACCTGGTAGTTGCGGCTAAAAGAGGGGGAAGTGTTACTTCCGTTACGTACACGAGTCCCTTAAACTCGTGAAAGGACTACAGCACGACGCCTTGCGGAGTTTTACGCCGTTCGGCCGAGGGCATTTTGGCCGATGGCCTCGGCATCCAGTGTTTCATTTCAGAATTTCTTGACAACTTCCATCACCTTCAAGAATGGTCAAACAGAAGTATTGCAAACCGGACCGATGTTTCGATATTGTGATGTATGCTTCTCAACTACACGTGAATTTTACCTAGAAGCATCAAGATATCCTTGAAGCCTTCGGACTTCCTAGCGGAGCTTCTCAAATCCGCCACTCATGGCGCTACCTCGCACACGTCGCTCGGCTTGAGCGTCGGTGACCTGACCTATGCCTCATTCTCATTCTCGGCATTGTATCAATGTGCTTGACACACTCGACACTTGTCACTGAAGTCCACTTACTGCTTAATACAAATTCTCCATTTGTTCCAAGCACTCAAATCATCTTTTGTCCGGCACCTCATCCATGTGAACCACCTAGGTTCCGCTCGGCGTAACACTCGCTCGCTGTAAAGAGAGAATCTACCCAAAACTAAAAAATAGGCATGGAACAACATCCAATGGCGCGTATGGAGTGCAAGCATCGTAATAACGGCCAAATGGAAATCCATGTTTCTAACACGGGGTTGATCATGTCTTGATTTTGAGGCATGTGTCAGATGGCGGAATGTCTTATCGATTGGGGTACATAGCATACGTCAGCATGGAAAGCAGGATATCTCGCAACGTTAGTGTCTAGACAATGCAGCAATAATGCTGATGTGGCCAATAGAACTGTTACATTCTCCAATGTTCACCCCGAACGATCCTTCATATAAGGAAATTTCATTGGGATTCACTACCTGAACGACTGAGCATTTATCCGAGGCTGTGTGAACATATGGAACGGCTTGAAAAGTTGGAGTATTCAATGTCAAATGGGCCAATTTGGATAGGGTGTCTGACTTTCAAAGACGTGGACAAATTCCGTATAAAAGAGGTTGGAGAACCTGCGTCCAGTATTCTTCTATCTGGACATGGTCAGGTGACATTTTCATTCGATTCGTTCATCGTCTTTAATCGATCGTTTCCATCGTTGGAATAAGAGATTTTTTTGGAAAGTGGACTTTCCAAGTAGCGGTTGAACCGCGCAACGAATATGGGCAACGGTGTCGATTGTACGTTGGGTCCTCGTATCAAAAGAGTTTGCGTATGACGCACGATCGAGGCTGTCGTCCCTACTTAATCACGTTTACAAGGGACACTTGAAAATGTTTTATTACTCAATCGGACTCGAGAGACTGAAACTGTCGATTGATAGTGATGGTCGAAGTGATCCAAATAGTTAATGGACTATGTCAGGATGGAAGAAGACCTGACGCTAGCTCTCCATTCTGTTGTCTACAAAACTTATATCTATACTTGCCTTTTTTACACATGCTAGTCTGACTTTTCCAATCGAGCTCGTGGCAAGTCTCCCAAGACTCTCAGGTCAGCAGTGGCGACTGTACGAGGTATGAGTTGAGTGAGGTGGAGATCTAGGTATTGTTCACCCCATCCACAAAATTGGTGCGCTTCATGCCAAGTGGGTCTACTCCCTCCTATCGCCACCCCTTTTGTCCGTGGAAGACCATCTCCCTCTCTTCCTAATCTTTCCCATACCAAGGACACTTCTTCACTCTCTCGCACATCCCAAAGTCAATGCCGTTACACCTATCCGAGCGATGGCAAGCATGCACACGCGCCTTCTTTGAGTCCAAGCCAATCCGCCCTCCCGTCCGATGCCATGACGACCTCTTGGAAGAAGCACTAGCTTTAAATAAATGGATCCATCGTTCGTCGAACGCCCCATATGGCACCCGGGCATGTGAAGCTTTCCTCCCCAGCGAGAAACTCCGGCTCAACAACATATGCACAACTACACCCAGGTACTCATATTGTAAATACACCGATGTAGAACTAGCGACACATGGTTTCACCCCTTCGGAAATCAGACTTCTGAAGAGAAAATCCGTTACCACAACAATGGTGAACAACTCTAGCCTCCCCTCCATCAGCCGTTCATGTAACCTCCTAATCCGACTCTTTTATACAAAGAAGAACCTTCACTATACGGCCACATGAGATCTATCTCATGACTGAAACCCACCTTTCCTACTTTTTGTGCAAAATATTTTCTATTGACGCTGAAACCAACATCCTAACCCCCCATAGCCGGATCCTGCAGATTCACCTTCCCATCCATGTGGCTACACGTGCCTTTTGTCTAAGACAGCACATATGTTACCCATGATGGACACACACTCTTCCCTGCCCATTGATTCTCTAGCCTTCATGAAAAACCTCCCTCAACAAAGCAGCTTTTGACTCCCTCTCTCCCCCACGGAGAACTGTAGCCCCTCTCTCAAAATGGTCCCAACACGTATGAAACGAGCTCAAATGGAAAGCCATCCTCCCATTTTTATACCACCAAGTTATAACCCCTAAGGCATGCGATTTCCTCCTCTGCATCCTTCCGCGCACCATCTAGGTGTGACGACGTTACCACTTCCTCCCAATATCAGGAAGTTACCCCGATGCAACGAAGAAGAAACAATTAATCATTGCTTCTTTAACTGCCCTCGCATAAGACGAGGTACGGAATTGCTCTCCAAGATCAATCACTCTTACCTTTCAAGCCAGAATACACAAGAATTGGATCTCCTCTTCTACGCTCCACGCAACAAACAAAGCCACCTTCTTTGGGCCCTTGTGCTCCGGTCCTATATGCACACAGTCAAGCTTCACTGATGCGAATCCATCTCGCACCCCGGCGTTCCCTTCCAGCCTTACCTCCAAGCCCTTCTTCAAACAATCCCCTTGCAGGCTCTAGTCTTCCTCAGTTTCCAACCCCCGGAACGCTCCCAAGCTACATTGACGGCTCTATCCAACCCAGGTCTTCTCAAATGGGATCCTAAATTGAAAACTCTCTCTCTCACTAAAAACATCTCAAAGCATCTCCAATTATCTACAAACTCATGAGCCCGGCTTGCCATTGGCAACTCAAACCCGCTCCTCCTTTGTCGTTGAGAACATTACGAAACTCTCACTAGGGGTGGTTTTAGTGGGTGCGACTCCCACATCACCCCTCAGGGTACCTTCCCTAGCGTGGTTTCCCCCATGTGGAACAAGAGGTTACCTGCAAAGTTCTTGCCAAAAGGTTTTGGTGTTGATTTCCACCTCTAGGGGGTAAGCCAGAACAAAAAAAGAGGAGGCAGGTGTTGAACGCAAAGCCTGCATAGGGTTACATAATGACAAATCAGAAGTATTCATGTCAACATATCTTAAGAGAGCCTGGATAATAGCCCAAAACCTGGACCACATAATAGAAGGTTTGCCATGAGACTGTAGCATAATGATACCTTGTCCATGGAAGCCCAAACTGGTTGTAAATAGACCATTATGTATAAGAGTTAACCAACAAATTGAAGAACCTAAAAAATCATTTCCTTTTGCTTGTTTTCCATGGACATTGTTTGAACTGACGATGAATGCATTTGCGTGAGGTTAATGTGTTTTTGAACATGCTAGTTTCTCACGTCAATTATGAACTTCACAAAAAAGACACGATGTTTGACCAGTTTGGATGAGTTTGATTGTTTTCTTATGTTATGAAAAAGAAGATGACGTAGTCATAAGCCAAAAATACTCTATTTGCCTGCCTTATGGCGGTGGTTAAATTCATTTTCTTTTGATTGCACGTTGACTTTCTTTGAAGCCAGGTTCATGAGTCTCAAGAATTTGCCACAAGGACCACTTCCGTGAAACAGGACAAGGCGAAGCCAAAAAGGAGCGAAATAGAGGGAGAAAACGAACATTAGATTTTGCCAAAAAATCGGCGAATGCCGCCGATTTTCTTTGGGCGACCCAAAGTGATTGCAAAAGGGTTACGATGTAACCCTTTTGGGTTACATACAGCTTTTGGGCGACCCAAAGTGATTGCAAAAGGGTTAAGAGCTGTATGTTGCAGGCAACGCGTGTAGAGGGTTACATAGCAACGGCGTTGAAGCATCTTTCATGCGACCCTCAAAATGAAATTGAAGAGAATGATCTCATAAAAAATAGATGATACGAGAGCCACATTAATTCCTCAGAAAATGATAAAGAATACAGGGATATTCTATGTAACTAAAGGAAGTCCACTATGTACGTTCCGTGTTTTCTTGTTAATAATAGAGGTATAAGATCACGAATAGTTTTTATAGGAATAAATGAACATTCATTATTGCATTTTCATGCAATGTTGGGTACCCTACTGCTCTTTGATTTCGATATTAATTGTTTTGAAAGTGGTTTAAATTCATGGAAAATGATTTTTGAGTAAAAAATTTAGTTCCAAAAAAATATTTCCGGTACAAATTCGTCGAATTTGAAGGGTGTGGGTCGCCTTTTCATTACTGGATTAAGCTACGTTTTATATATTAAGGACTTGTCTTTCTTCTTTTTTGTGAGTTACGGTCAACTTTCGCTGTTGAATACCGGGCTAAGGGTGTCGACGGCGAGTCAAACACTCGAACGCTCGATCGCTCGAATGCCCGAATGCGACAGTTCGCACCATCGAGCGGTTCGAGAGCACGAGAGCCGCTCCCTGCCGCACAAGAGCCGCTCCCTGCCACACGAGAGCCGCTCCCTGCCGCACGAGAGCCGCTCCCTGCCGCACGAGAGCCGCTCCCTGCCGCACGAGAGCTACCAGCAGCATGGGTCCACGCGAGAACAGAAACAGCAAAAGCAGAAGCACCCGACCAAGCCACGATTTTTGCGCCATGGCGCCCGCCACAACCAAGTCCTACCAAGTAGCTCAGTCTCAGAGCCGTCTAACCATCGTTCCTTCTCACACAACAACTGCAGCCAAGGCAACAGCTGGGAAACCAAGAGTCTGGAGTCTCCTCTATTTTGTCCTCCTGATCACCTCAAGCGCCCAAGCAACATCCACAACCGATCACCTGTCCCAACGTTCCAACAACAGTAGATCTGGGCTGTCCTGGTACGGATCTGGTCAGATCTGGCCAGATCTGGCCAAACCCGACCAGTAGCGGGCCCAGAACCGGGCAGTTTCTTTTATTGGACCAAACAGCGGCCTCACAAGGTGGCCCACCAACAGTTTGTCTTGGAATTCATGCACCTCAGTCAGTGACACAAGGACGTGGTCAGCCAATGGCTGGCCATCAAGCATCAACGGCATCAACGCGCGGCTTTCCTCAATTCCATCCTCAAGTCTGCCGGATCCCAACAAGCAGTCTCATTCAGTTAATGCCAACATTTGTGAGCCTAGCCAGACCTGGCCCGATCTATACAGTTGGCACAAGTTTCGACCAACACAACTCGACTGGCCTTCTCTGAGTTCAACAACCTCGTCAGCAAGAAGGAATTACGATGGCACCTTCCCACATGCTTGCACGAGCAAGGGAAATTGTCCTCATTCCAGCCTCCCCTCTACCCTCCCCTGGAGCCTCGCTTCAACCTTTTGGACTTCTACTAGCGGGCTGCTTTCAAACAGAAGGAGAATCAGAAGCGGATCTGACTTAATCAAACCAGATCTGGTTTGTTCCAGTCAGACCCGATCCAGGCCGCAAGATGGACAACAACAACATGGCAACACTCCCTGCCATCCCAAGATTAGCCAACCAGCAACAGTTTTCTCGTCGCGGCTTCATCCAGGCTCTTCATCAACATTGCTATCCCCACATTCACTCGTCTCATCTTTTTTAATTTTTTCAGCATCAATATCACATCCTTCGCACTGGCATTCAGCACAGTCGTCACAAACAAGTGCACAGCTAGACAGGACCAAAGCCACACAGACTCCACACAAGCACACGCACTTCTCACACCCCAATCACATACGCACTGCACATATTCATTTTGCACACATTCACTCTGCACGGAACCACTTCGCACGCACACACTTTTCACACACACACACACACGGGATGTACATCCCATGGCTATAGGTCCTCACCACTCTGTGGGACCTATAGACCACTCCTAACCGGGCTCAGACCCTATCTATCCTGTCCGTTAACCATTCAAGACAACGAGACCCATCCCANATACGCACTGCACTCTTTTTTGCCCATTTTTCTGCACATATTCATTTTTCACACATTCACTCTGCACGCAACCACTTCGCACGCACACACTTTTCACACACACACACGGGATGTACATCCCATGGCTATAGGTCCTCACCACTCTGTGGGACCTATAGACCACTCCTAACCGGGCTCAGACCCTATCTATCCTGTCCGTTAACCATTCAAGACAACGAGACCCATCCCATTCTGGGGCTCAGACCCTCCTGTACACCACGGACACTTCTAACAACAAAACTTTCACACGACTCTTCTAAGCAAAATTCTGCCCCTGAGACTTTGTCAAAGCACCTTTCAATCCCTATCTTAACAATCGAGAGCTCATCTGTTGCGGTAAGAGCTCAACATTTCAACCCCTCTCTAGAGAAGGTGGCCAGCCGTCATCCAAGCAACAAGCGCTCTGTCCTTGCAGTGGAAAATGAACTCACATTTGACACAACCAGAAGTGAACACCATCAGTTAACAAGTGATCCCAGCCATGCGAGATTCAAAACGCAACCTGGACATGACTCTAAGCTGCTGAACTTTTTCTCACAAAGATTTCACAATGTTCAGGTTGATCTCTTCAAACATGTAACTTTGCACATTGCTTTAGCAATCCCCACCTCGTCCACTACCACTGTCCTAAAACCAAGCAACGCAAGAATGGGAAAACACTCACCACAACAACGTCCCACCAAAGAATTTGCTAAGTCAACAATCACTCAACCATCATACTCCTACCTTACAACTCTACCACTCCAACACAGACGTCCTCGAACCTTTGATCCTTCCTACATCTTATGGCTGCTACCCTTTGTCCCTTTCACTACAACCACAGCAAGAGCTTCCCCAACCATTAAGACAGCATTCCCAAACTACGACAAAACTGGAACCTACTCTCACCAGCGAGAACAAGAATCTCAACACCGTCAACACTTCCGCAACGATTCACACTATAAACAGCACAAGCAACACTTTTCCCCTCGTATATACTTTATTCACATACTAGTCCCACTCTGTCATGGAATTTGTAGTCTCACTATCAGAAACTGTCCTACGCTACGCAAAATATCAGTGGCACGACAAAACAAACGAATCTTCCCTACCTTCAACAACACATCGCAACACCGTTGCCCTCACAATCATTGCAACCTGGTCCAACGTGACCCTATCCAAACTATAACCTCAAACAACGACAATGATTCAGACACACATACGTACATACAATCAAAGTCTCAGCCAGGTTGCATACTGGCACATACCCTCTTACTGTGTGCTGTTTTCCAAAACCTCTCAAAAATCAGAAACATACAACAATCTACATCACTCATTGCCATTACCATCCTCTTATCAGACCGGCCATACTACACCGCTAAGTGGCTCTCTGAAACGACAAATCAATCAGCGATACCCCCCGAGCCCAACACTAACCAGCCCCATTGCTCGAATGAACACCAACACGTTACAACCGTAACCTAAGACGCCAATCACACACCTCCTCACACAAAATCCTGGGCGAAATCCCTCCAAAGTGCACAATCCAGTCAACTCGAGATCCCTCTCGTAGCCCAACACTTCCCCCTATCTTTGTCATTATCTCATAGGAAAACCCAGATGCATCAAAACTCAAACGCTACAAGCTTATCTCCTATAACCTCTGACCACAAAAACAACTCAAGCGAAAGACACCACACCAAAGAGTCACACACTACACCACCCGCCCCCTCTACCGTTCAACCTCCCGCCTCATCAGACGCGGGAGGTTGCATCACAGACTATGCACCAAAGCAAACCCCCTCATAGGCGGGGCCGAATTTTCTAACAGCAATCCGCCACCCACGACATAAGCAGCCTAACCAGACGCTGCCACCACAAAACCTCGACTCAAAAATCAGGACACCTTGTGATAATCATCACCGCGATAATAACACTACTACCACTAAGGCAGTCAAGTACTCCTCAACAACAAGGCACTCCCCGGCACCACACACTGCCACACAAGTACGGTCTTTGGATACCCCCAAACACGTACACACAAATGACCTCCTTAAAAGCGCCTTCTCCACAAACCCCTGTCAGATACCTATTCCTACAAAAGTAACTACACAAACGCTCACCCAAGCAGCTACCACTTCTGTCACCCAACCATCACATGCCCGGGAAACCAACCACCCACCACTCACAAGAGAGAAAATCCCCCTCACATTGGAAAAGGGAATAGACCTAAAAAGGGTAAACCCCCCCCCCAACAACCAATTTAGCAGGGTCTAAAAGACGCTCCACGGAACTGACAACAATAGACGGCCAAAAGACAGAAACACAATCTTCTACCTCCCCCCCTACGGAAACCACCATCTCTATATGTTGTTTAAACATAAATGGTATAACAAAGGCCTCAAAAATGCCATTCCTAAAAAGTTTTCTATCCCTTCACAAACCCACCTACTGTGCTATAATCGACACACACCTAGACACCACAAAAAAGTATAACACCCTCCAAAAACAAATTGGATGGGATATGGAGTATACTATGTCAGAATCTACTCAAACCGGAGGTTTTTGCCTCCTTTACCGTAAATCTGACAAAATCAGCCACGTTCTGTCCACTAACACAGATAACACTAAGATCCTACAGTGCAACTTCGAGGTGCAAGGCTCTTCTATGACACTAACCTCTATCTATGCACCTGCCATACTAAAGCAAAGGAAACAGTTCTGGAAAGACCTAGACAGCTTCTTGCAAAATCACCCAACAGATTTCCTTCTTGGTGACTTTAACTCCACATCCGAGGAAATTGATAGAAACCCTCAAGAGTTATCCAAAGACTCACACTTCCTCAACAACCTTCTAAACACTCACGACCTACTAGATAGCTTTTGGATTCTTCACCCTCTCTCATCCTTTTTCACATTCTACTCTTCCCCTCATAAATCCTCCTCACTCATTGATTTCATTTGCACCAAGCTCTCACAATCCCACACAGTCAAAGAAGCTTCTCATGCCGCAATTCCAGACACCTTATCCGATCACATTGCAGCACCTCTGATAGAGATCAACCTCCAATGCTCCCACAAACCAGGAAAGGGCCTATGGAAGCTCAATACCTCTCTTCTATCAAGACCGTTCGGTCAATTGCTGCTCAAAAAACTCAATCACACCATCTGGTCTTCATGCAAACTCATGGTCAAGAAGGCTTTCAAAAAGTACAGTGTGGAAGAACACAAACGCCGGACAAAAACAATCTCGGACCTAAACAATAAAATCAGTACCCTCCAACAACAAAGATGCATTCACCCACGTGACCACATCATTCAATCCGAACTGTGTAAACTCGAACAATCTCTCAAGAAATACGTACTTGAGGAAACCAAACACAAACACACCATTTCTCAACTCAATTACACAGAAGGCCTCGAACAAGCCTCCAAATTCCTCTCTAGCCACATCCGGGCACGAAAAAAGGGATCCACAATTACTGCCCTTAAAAACCGTGATGGTTTTCTCACCACTGCTCCAACTGAACTAGCCTCCATCATCACATCCTTTTACTGCCAGCTCTTTACACAGCCAAGTTCCCCTCACTCTCGTCCAAACATGCCTCCACTGAAACAAATCCCACAAAAATTCCTACAGGCATTACAAGCCCCGCTAACCACGAAAGAAATTCGTAAGAGTATTTCGCAAATGACTTCAAACAAAGCCCCTGGACCTGATGGTATCCCCGCAGAATTCTACAAAGAGGCACCAGAATTCATCGAATCAAATCTCCTTAAAGCTTTTGAAGCCTTTCTCAACGATCCAGATGAATTCGTGGATTTCACGGACTCGGTAACCTGTCTTCTCTTGAAAAAGGGTGACCCAACCGACATCCGTAATTATAGACCTATATCGCTCAACACTGACTACAAAATCCTTGCCAAAGTACTAGCAAACAGACTACACAACATCCTCCCGTACATCATTAGCCCGGAACAAACCGATTTCGTGGTCGGCAGAAACATCAAAGACACTCTTTCGTGCATCCTTGACATGCAACACTGGGCGACTCGTACCAAAACAAATCTTACCTTCCTACTTGCAGACTTTGAAAAGGCATACGATACCCTTCTTCGCCCCCACCTCTATCACACCATGCAACACATGGGATTTCCCCCCATCTATATCCAATGGATCCAGGCAACTCTGCGTCACACAAGGACAAGCTTTCTACTCAACGGGAACCTCACACCGCAAATAACCACAGAGACGGTGTAAGGCAGGGGTGTCTCATAGCCCCCTTACTCTTCATTATTGCAATGGAACCCCTAAACCAATATTATGCGAAAATGATCGACAAAACCATCCCCTCCTCAACTTACTGTCCTAGCTTTGGTGCATACACGGATGACACCACATTTTTTGCTAAAGATCAAGCAAATGTGGACAAAGCCACACAGATTCTAGACATTATTAAGGATCTGACTGGCTTGAAGGCAAACAAAGGCAAAACAAGTCTCTTCCCTGCTGGCCCACATGTTGCAGTCCCTTCCTCAGATTGCTTTCAAACATCCACAGAACCACAACGGGTCCTGGGTATCAACCTTGATCATGATAGTCAACACTCGTCCATGTGGGCTAAAATAAGCAAGACTATCAACGAATCAGCCATAGCATGGCGAAACTTTCACTTCACCCTCTCAACTCTAATCATAATCATAAACAATTACCTCATCCCTAAATTCCTCTACCACTCAGACCTCTGCCCCCCCTCAACAGACACTTAAAATAATTCAAACCACAATTCTCAATCTGCTCTCCGCCTCCAAACAGGACGGTATACTTCGCTTCATCAACAAAAATATTGCCATCACTCCCCCCAATAAAGGAGGACTGGGGATACTATGACCTACTACTCTGGTACAAGCCCAACAAGCGCTAAGAGCTTATAACTTTCTCTCTGCTACACAAGAAGCCTGGAAGAACGTTGCCTGCACTACACAAAGCTTCTTCAAAAAGGGCCACTTCTTTCTCTCCCACCCGGACATTCTCAGATTCAAGGGCCACCGCAACCCAAGATGGACGGGAATGTTAACCCAATTCCTAGCGACAAAGCCAAAAATCCTACCTCCGGCTTTGTTAAGACAGGAATTGCTCCAAGAATATGTTGCTTTTAACCGTTTCATTCTGAAACCAAATGGTAAACCCTTTGGACTGGACAAAAGGGAGCATTTTCTGCTTGAAAGAGAATATCAACTCAAACATGTTTTTCATCAACAACTATCTCTTTTCCCCACTGGGAAAACACTACAAGAAAAGAACATTATGGACAAGATCAAACGCGTAGTCCCACAAGAATGGATAGACATAATCATCCAGAGGAAAAAAGACAACTCCTCTACACGCAAGTTTTGGTGTATCACATCGTACACAAACAACCCGCCAGTTTTCATCTACAAGCTTCAACCTACAGGTGACGGATACATTGCGACCACCTTCACAGTCACACCGGACCTTAACATCGAACCCACTGATTTTGCCATCACTCCAATCCACGATTTAAGCATTTGGATACCGGTACACACCAAGGACAACAAATCTCTCGGCCACTGCAATAATGTCTCTATCCCATCATGGCGTATTGACCTCCCCAAAACCCCGAAACTTATGGAAATCTACCACATACTCCTCGAACAGATCATTAAACCCGTCACCTACCGGGAAAGGTGGGCACAAGAAGGTGTTCCAGAACCCAATGACAAGGCCCTAAAAGACATCCTATACTCGAAAATCATCCCAGCAAAGCCTAAAGCCACCCTTCTCAAAATCCTCATTCGCAGCATCCAAGTACGATACAGACTACGCTTCTTTTCCTACCCTTTTGAAATCATTTGCCTCCTGTGTGGCTTACACAGTGAAGACATCGGCCACGCCTTTGAAAAATGTCCAAAACTCCAAAACGTCCTACACAAAATGAAACAAAGTTTCTCCCTAATGTGCCACGAACAGGCTACCACAGTCTTCCTTTTCCAACACCACCACCAGAATTTTAAATGGTGGCAACTACTACAAGCAATCACCTTCCGTGAAATTTGGACATACAGGTGCCAAATTTCCATGAACCAAAGACTTCCACTACGAAACCCCACGGCACTACTGTGTCTCAACATCACCAAGATCTTTCCTGAACGTCTTAATCTACATATCATTCGCCTTCACCAAAGCCTAAATAGAAAACCAGCCGACCTTATGGTTCAACAGCTGACAACCCCCGTGAAAATCTGCAATACAGATAAGAAACTAACCCCACCTCACCTTGTTCTACACCCCAACTTGAAGCATATTTGGTTCAGCACATCTAACTCATCGGGGGGCCGAGTATTTCAGTGGATAGGGTAAAACCTGCCATTGAACCCCCAGCCACAGGGTTACGACCCGTGGTAAAGATACTCTTAGGGGCGAGGGTTAGTGGGTGAGACTCCCACATAATCCATGGAACGAGGGTTTCGTGGGTACTTAAACTGGTGTAACATAAGTTCCATAGGGCACAGTCTTTGACTGAAAGCCCTCGCCAGAGATTGACCCCATATGGTCATCAAGGGTGCAGCATAGGTTCCCTCACCTCTAAGGTTGTCCTAGCCACACAAAAAAAAGCACCATCGAGCGGTTTGTCATACCGGACTTCGTTGAAATCCGCAAAATGACCCTAAATCTTCGTCAAAATAAACGCTACGGGCTCGTATTCACGTCGAATTTTCGGTTATACCCAATTAGTTGGAACATCATTTCATTTCGACGAAAAAAACATGGTTCATCTCAGTTATCGAAATCCAAGCGCACTAAGGTAATTTTGAATGCTTTGTAGGGAAAAATGATAATGTGGGATGTATGGATTAAAGTTTTACAAAGTTTAATCTAAGTTTATGAAATGTATATAATGTATTAATTTTGATGTCTTTATTTCTAACTAATGTACCGCGAATGATTTACTCCTAACATTTAGTATCCTGGATTTGTTGTTTGGCTGGTCTAGCCAAGCAACTGACTGGACGGGAAGCGCGGCCAAGCTTCCCGTCCAATTCGTCACACAGCGCGTACTGTCCATTAGCTAGCCTACTCACTTTGATTGTCCGATTTCGGTCTGTCCGGTTCTTTGTTTTTCGGAAAACCCATGTTTGGACGTGGACAAACAGCCATTTCTTTCTGATGCCTAGCAAGGCTTGAAGTCCGATGAGCGACGCAGATAGCGGAAACAATATGAAATCCTGAAAAAAAGGTATGCGTGATTGTCGGCGACCAATCACGATTTTTTCTTGCATCCACCGGTCCCCGATCGGAATGTAAGGGTGTGGTTGGGTGTCTCTGCAGCGGACCGACCTCGTAGTGCATTGCGGATTGACCCCTAAAGGACGCTTTTTCGGCGACCTTTACTCCAAGGACCCCGGTCTGCACCACCGCAGTCCACGCGCCAGGTAGTCAATGCGGCCAGATGACATTCTCAGTTGTAGTTAGAGCATCTGTCCGCAGACAACAGCGTGAACTGGACTGCGATGTCCCCCATCTCAGTTCGCTGAGACGTTGACGTCCGCTGCGGAGACCCCCAAACAGGTCATAAAAGGGTTACTTTGTACAGGAAATACGTTAGGTACCCCGAGTTTCGGATGAACTAACGTCACCCCCCCCCCCCCGCCTTGGAAAAATGGGTCTTCATCCGCCCCGCTTTCAAAAAGTGAGTCTTGGAGGTGTTGGTCACAAGGAGTTGGTCACAAAATACCCCGTGTGTCACTTCCACTTCGCCATCCACCCCGTCGTGCGGTAAACCGTGGACGACTTTCATGAGACCCCTCGGGTACCTCGTATACGGACGGGGTACATGGCTTTTTCTACTAAATATCAATGGCTTACCGGAAGTACCAGAACAGGGCCCTAGCTTTCAGATGATAACCCAACTTCTACCCACTTTTGTCAGTACTACAGTCGTGCCAAAACGTTATGTGTCCATCGGGTAAGACTTTTTGTGAACGGCGAACGTTCAACGTCGCAAC
>SZWC01001481.1:132767-162010 GCA_023375785.1 Penium margaritaceum
GTGTGTGTGTGTGTGTGTGTGTGTGTGTGTGTGTGTGTGTGTGTGTGTGTGTGTGTGTGTGTGTGTGTGTGTGTGTGTGTGTTCGGGGTGACACATTATTCTTAGGCAAGTATCCGCATTATGGGGTCATGCTGTCAGATACTTCAGCAGAAAGATTCATTGCCTAAGCCTTGAACCTTGTGTGACTTTGGTGTGTACCGCTTCTGTGTACCCTACTAGGATCAAGCCTCCCTCTTGGCTATCAAGTTTCTTGAATGTCTATGACATACATTTTTTGATGGAGTTTACTTGCATTGTTGTTACGGACAAGGAAGGCCCCTTATGACCACTGTTGACTCTTCTTTTCATTTGTCATATGCTACCATATTCGGCACAATTACATGATTACGGTCAGTGGCATGGGCTGCATTTTGCCAGTCATTGTGCGCGGCATAGAAATGATCGCACTACTTATTAAGATTGTCTTGACTTGCTTAACCATGCTTAGCAATCCAACACCCCAACGTTTCCTTCGGACCGTTGGAGACTAGTGTCATGACACGTTGCAGGCTACAACACATAGTGTGACAGTTTGATTAGTGTCTTTGACTTATGGTGTTCTTGACATTTTACAAATAGAGAATTTTTTGAAATGCTCCCAAAATGTGGCTTTGGTCATTGATTGATCAAGTTTTTGGGCCACATCACTGGGGGCAGATAGATCACCATGGACCCAAGAAAGGTGGAGGCGATCTTTGATTGGCCGGCGCCCTCAAATGTTTGGGACATCCTAGTTTTTTTGGGCTTCTGCACCTACTACCGTCATTTCTATAAAATGTTACACTCGAGTGTCAGGGCCCCTCTTCAATCTCACTAAAAAGACCACCGAGTGGAATTGCAAAGATATCGAATAGGAAGCGTTCAAATATTTGAGAACAGCTTTGACATTGACACTAGCCTTAAGATTTGCAGATCCAACGGTAGATTATATTATGGTCATCAACGCTTATGATCGAGCCGCCAGAGCTGTTCTCCTCGAAGACAATGGCGGTGGAGAACAACCGGTGGCGTACATGTTGCAAAAATCTCACGGGCCGGAAATGAGCTACAAATGCTTGCAGTCGTATACGCATTGAAGACATGGCGATGCTACCTGGAATGTCGGCGATGCATCGTCCGCACTGACCATCACGTGATGAAACATCTCAAGACTCAGCCAAATCTGAGTTGTCGACGAACTCGATGGATGGAGTTCCTCGAGTCCAAATTTGACTATGCCATCGAGTGCTGCCCTGGACAAACCAATCCGGCGATTGCTCTAAGACATCAACCAGATTTGGTGGCCGATGTCAGTACGTTTCTTGTCTAACAGGACCCATATCTTGCAAGACTGTATGTGAAGGTTTACGAAGAGTTCCACGGACATGAAAATACCAAGTCTTTGATTGACCATCCCTACAAGGGATAACAATTCACTTACCAATTCATCATTCCACAGAACGAGGAGCTATGAAGAATGCTATTAGAGGAATGCCATGACACAGATCTACGTTGTCTTCACCAAGGACAAGAAGCTCAAGAAGCTAGCAAAATATCACTGGTGGGATAAGATGCAGACCGACGTGTCAGCCTTCTACAAATTGTGCAACATCTGTCAGAGACAAAAATCTAGTTGTACGTGGCCATCAGGTCTACTCCAACCCCTACCTGTTCCGAGGGAACTGTGGGTCAACATCAGCATAGAATGTGTGATGGGACTACCAGCCACTTCAAAGGATTATGGCGCCATCCTCGTGGTGAACTGAATATTACAGGCTATTGCCCTTCATCCCGACTACAACCACAATCACCGCAGAAGGAACATCGTGGCTATTCGTAAACCAGACTGTGTGGCTGTATGGCGTGTCATGTACCATCATCAGTGACAGAGATGGCTGCTTTAATAGCCATTCTTGGCATGAACTAATGATGCATTATGGTACTTTGATTTAGCTATTAACAACGTTCCATCCTCAAACCGAAAGGCATCACAGCAGACCAATCAGACGCTCAAGCAGCTTCTTCGCACATTATGTGAGCCACAGGACACCGACTGGGCCAAGCTTCCAACCAATGAATTCACATACAACTCCATCACTTGCATTGCAAGTGGAGAAATCCCTTTCAAAGTGGTCTTTTGTTAGATTCCCGCCACACCTGCTGGATTACTGAGTCAGAGCAACATCCGCACGGTCAACAGCCACTCCAAGAACTTCACAAGCATTTGGGAGGAAACACGAAAGATAGTTGTAAAGACTCGAGTAGGTATGAAGTGAGCGCTCAATCGACATCACACTGATGACGTACTCAGTGCTGGCAATCACGTCTTTCGTAGCTCAACGAGCATCAGAATCCAAGGAAAGGACTTTATGAAGGTCAAACTTTGGTGGTTGGGGTGTTTTGAGATAAAGCGAATGCAAACCCCTATTGTCGCTCAAACTTGCCTGCCTGATATCATGGAGATCCATCCTCTCTTCCACATCAATAAGCTAAAGTACTACGGGGACCCCATTACAAGCTTCCCAAGAAGAGACGTCGCACCTCCACCTCCCGTGCAAGTGGACGGGGACACGGATTACGTGTTTCAAGATATCCTCAGACATGAATGCCGTGGAAAAATGACCGCGTATCTGGTCAAGTGGCACCGCTATGAAGCCGTGCATAACAGCAGGGAACCCTTCGACAACCTCCAAGATGTCAATCATCTCATTGACGGCTATTACCTTCATCATCGGTCTACGTCTGCTAACGCGTCGGGACATCGCGAGAGGAGGGATTGTTACTCCCTGACATGCACGAGTCCCTAAACTCCACCGGTGGGTACTTCTGTCATTACATGCATGACCCAGCGCGCGTTGAACTTTGGATTTTTACACTGTTCTGCTGAGGGCATTTTGGCGAGCTGTCCTTACCTCCGGTGTTATGTTCGAGAAGTTTTCTAGCAACTTCAACCACCTTTCAAAAGGGTCAATACAGGTGTCGCAAACTTTATACATGTTTTGATATTGAGTAGTTGATTCGTCGATGGTGCTCGATCTATACAAAAACACATATAGATATTCTCAAAGCCACATGATTTCTTGGCGGAGCTTCTCAAAGCAGTCACTCACGGCGCGACCTTGCATGCGCCGTTTGGCCCGAGCATCGAGGACCGGGCATATGTCTCATTCTCATTCTTGGTATTGCATGTACATGCTTGAATCACTCAATCGTTGTCATCATGGTAAACTTCTACTAAGTACAAGTTATCCATTTGTCCCAAATCCTTGAATTGTCTTTGTTTCCGCACCTCATCCTTGTGAACCACCAAAGTTTTGCTTGGTGTAATGATGGAGGTCCGTTTGAGAGACACATTACGAATCCAATGCAACTGGTTTGACATGAAACGATCAAGTGTGAAGGGAGCTTAGGCCAGTTTAGTGGTAGCCATGGCTACATGGTAAGGTAGGCTAAGTGCCAAGCTCCAACGACTAGGAGCTAGAGAGGGTGAGCCTCGCTAAGCATGACTCACCCGTTGGCCGGGGAGCAGGGCTCTCCGGTGCAACATGCTGGAGCAAGGGCAGAGTCCTCGAGTGTCACCAAACCGGGGTACCTGTCCCCATCCACGATTATCCTCCAAACCCCAAGCATGGTCACTCATTATTCTAGGTCTAATCTGGGTTCTCAAGAAGTGTACCACACGGCAAGTCTGAGGACATCCATAGGTTTCACATGGAACCAATGTAGACATTGAAGAGGAAATGCTGCGAGAGGGAGGCAAGCGCACTAGAGATGCCTGATGGGTCTGTGTCGGTCCGGCGTGGCTCAAGGCTCACTGTGCGTCGCCTCCACTCTCGTGGTCAGCATGCCCGGCACACTCATGTCCATACCGGAGGGAGAAGTATATACAGAGAGAATTAACATGCCCCTTTGGACGTGAGTGTGGTGGGGATGCAGCCAAGGTGCGCAAGCTGATGATTTAGTATTGAAGATGGGAGTGCCTTGGTAAGGAAGTCAGCCAGCTGAGCATTGCCGCTGATGGGGCACACTTGGACTGCACTTGCCTCGACTACTTCTTGAACAAAGTGGTGTTCTACACTTACGTGCTTTGTGCGAGGCTGCAATACACCATCATTTGTTGCAATGCAGCGTGCGTCAGGGCTGTCGTTGCTACGACATGGGTATGCAGCCCCAATTCCTCAAGCAGTCATGCTAGCCAGATGCATTCACATAGAGCTTCACCCAATGCCATGTACTCAGCTTCCGCTACACTCCATGCCACACAGGACTGCTTCACACTACGCCATGACACTATTGTTCCCCACACTCAAAATACATGACCACCACGACTATGGGACCTACGATCACGTGCATAGTCAATGTCACAATACCCATCAAATAGGGGACTCACAGAGGGCGCAAAGACCAAACCAAGCTAAGCTGTGTCCATCACATAGTGGAGCAACTTCAGCAATGCTTTAAGATGTGTGCTTCATAGTTGTTGAATGAACTGTGCCAGCACCTTGACTGCACAGGAGATGTCTGGGCGTGTGGTGGAAGCAAGATATGACAAACTGCCAGTGATTTGCCTCTAGAGTGTGGGGTCACTATCTGGTCCATAGTCAGTGGTGTTTGCATCCTGGAGGTTCGCGTACTAATCAGGGCTCATTGGTGAATGCTGTCGTGGAAGATGCTGTACCAAGTACTGGAAGCGTGTCGTGAGATGTGGAATGAACCGGCCTTGATGTAAGCTAAGCGTGCGAGCAACCCTGTCCCTGGTGATGGTCATACACAGGAAGTTTGTTGCATCACCTAGGTCAATTATGCTGTAGAGCGTGGTGAGCAATTTCTTTGTTTCTATGATGAGAGGAAGAGAGGGTGATAGGATAAGTAGATCATCCACATAGACAAGCAGGGTAACTGGACGACCATGATCCCAGCCCAAGAAGAGAGAGGGATTGCTTGCACTTTCAATGAACCCTCCCGAACCAAGAGTGGGTCGAATGTCCTTGTTCGAACAGCGTGGGGCTTGCTTGAGCCCATATAGGGCCTCGAGAAGAAGCCACAAGCGATCTCTACCATCATTAAACCCCTCTAGCTGCTTGACATACAACTCTTCCTCAAGTGGGCCATTGAAGAAGGCGATTTTTACATCCATCTGATGTATCTCCCAGTCCATATGAGCTGCTACACCCAACTGTGCGTGACTTGTTCCATACTTTCCACCTGGGACATAGGTGTGTGAATTCTTGACTGGGTACTTGGTGAAACCCCTTTACAACCAGCCTTGCTCTATATTTACTGATGAGGCCAGCCAAATTCCTCTTGAGTTTGTACACCCATTTGACAACGATGGCTTTCTGCCCGGGTGGCAGCAGAACAAGCTCGTACACCCCATGCTCCAGAAGGACATTTACCTCGACTACCATGGCTTTCTTCCACTCAGACGCATCAGTGCACCCCTGGCCTCAGCAAGGGTTTGAGGCTCTACACTAGTGTGATCCACGTTCACAGGTCCAGCTGTGTGATAAAATTACCGATAGTTCACACATGCTACATTGCACGAGGAGCGACTCACTGGCTGTGGCGATGGTATTTTTGTGCTTTCCGTGCTGTTCTGAGACACTTGGGTCTGGATTCTGGGCGGTGTATGAGGAGTTCTGGATTTTGTGCTGTGTAAGTCAGTGGGTGTCAAAAGATTTGTGGAAACTGGTGATGATCCTCTTGTGTTCTGTTGTTGCCGTGAAGGTTCTGTGTGCATGGTGGGTGTGTGAGGCACAAAAACAGGCAAGCTCACAGAGTCTGGGTACTGCTCTGGAAGGGAGATGTGCGGGACATGGCGCAAGGTGCAAAATTGTTTGCATGGCATGTGTTCCAAGAAAGAAGCATCCCTGCTTTCTAGAAAGTGATGTTGCATTGGATTCCAAAAGTGCCATGCTTTGGACGCATGTGAGACTCCTACAAAGATACACAATCGACCTCGTGGACTGAGTTTGTGGTCTCCTTGGGACTGCACAAATCATACGCATGCCATTGTGCCCCACACCCTCGCTGTTCTCAAGTCATCGTTTTCGTTAAAACACAGCTCCCATGGTGTGACTGACTTGGGCAGGGGCCCTTGTGGCCCCCTGTTCCATACCCAAGTCAAGTATTTGACGGCTTCTTCCTAGAAACCAAAGGAAAGGCCGGACTCATTCAGCAAGGTGTGCAGCGCATCACCAAGAGTCCTGTGCCACCTTTCTGCCACACCATTTTGTTATGGAGTGTATGGTGCAGTAGTCTCATGCTCTATACCTTTGGCTTTCAGTTCTGTTGTTAAAACACCTATGAACTCTCCTCCTCTAACTGTGTTCATTTTCTGTAGTTTACAGCCAGTCTACTGCTTAGCAAGAGGTATCCACTCAGCTATGGCACGTTGGGTATCCGCTTTTGACTTCAGCAGGAATGCCAAATGAAAGTGGCTGAAATCGTCTGTAAGTATGAGAATGCACTAGGACCCATACTGGACAGAAGACAATGGGATGGGTCCTGTCAGGTTTGCATGGACAAGTTCAAGGGGGGCCTTGCATACCCTCTCTGACGTAGGAAAGGTCTGTCTGTGGGCCTTAACCTCTTGACAGTCAAGACAGGCATCCGCAGTGAGGCCATGTGGACAGTCTGTGGGCAGGAGCCCCTGTGTTGTCGTGTGTTTGATTGATTCCATGACAAGTTCAGTTTTGATGTGTACGAGAGGACGTTGTAACAAGATTCTGTGCCTGTCTTCAGTTGCTGTGATGGCATGTGTCTGTGGTCTGTGTGAGTCTGCCTGGATCATTGGGAATAGAGTGATGTGGTAGAGCATGTCCACATGCAATGGCCCATCAGCCAACAAGACCCCAGTATCACAAAAATACATGCATCGTTGCTTCTGTGTTAGTGTGGACATGTTTTCTTGGCGGTCTAGCTGCCCCCCAGATAAAAGGTTCACGGTCAACTTGGGCACGTAAAGCACACCAATCAGCCATAGAATGCCCCCAGGTGCTTGCAAGGCCACTGTATCCACACCCTCAACCTCCGACACTTCCCCAGACCCTGTTTTTACACCCTCCACATCATGTGCGGTATATAGTGACACAACCAGCTAGCGGTGTGGCGACATGTGATGCGACGCAGCATTGTCAAACAACCATTCATGCATGGAAAGTGAGTGTGGTGTGGTAACAAGAGTGTGCCCCAATTGCTGACCTGACGACTATTGCATCACCGTTGGTTGTGGAGGCTGAAGCTCCATGGGCGCTGTCCACCCAACACTAGGAGCTGCGACTGTGGGCTGCTGTGATGCAGCAATGTTCGTGTAGATTCGCTGCTCCCACTCGGGTGCGAGGACTGGGACGGCCAAGTTCGGTGGCACGTAGAAGATGCCCTGGTAGAAAGGGAATGACCCCTGACAGGGTGGGTGAGCCGCCGGTGGCTACACCGAAGATGGCGCATAGGTGACTCCGCCAGAGGGCATCGGTGCCCGAGGTCCAGTGGTCATCTGTGTGGACCATGCTAGTGGCTGTAACTACAGTAAAAAGTGTAGACGAAGTAGTGGGGCTGTGAACCATTGTTGCAACTGCTACTGTTGTGATTGTTGGAGTGAGCGATAACTGCGCTGATTTACTCCTTCAGCATGGCGCAGTCGAAACTCCAATCGGAGACTCTAAGAAGAGTTTACGGGTGTTTCCGTGAGTTTGCAGGGTGCGACTCGACAGAGAATTTCTTCCTTGAAAGGCCCAGACTTTCTCTGGTAAAAAGTCCCTTCAAGGGAGTGAAAAGAGAATTGTAGAGAAGCATGCACATAAGGACAGTGCATGCCTCCTGGAGCAGAGGCCTGTCAATGCTGCACATGCTTGATGGCCAGGTGGGACCACCCTTGACTCTGTTGGACGCATGGAGCAGTGTGAGGACAACAAGTGGGGACCGCCCTGCATCGACAGTCCGGAGGCACGACTCAATGTGTCTCTCTCATCGCCATGTGAACAACCTACGTGGAGAGTTCTGGTGCACGCTTCACGGTGACGGTAATCCACGGACCACATGTGATCATGTGGTAGCATCAATGGAGGAGGAACAAAGCTTCTGACACAAGCAGCTTACGGAGAAGCTGCACCGTGGAACATGATGAAGCTTCCTTAGGAAGGAAGCTTCCCTATGGCTCAGGTTCAAGCCAGCGGAAAACTAAGGTGGAGAGGAAGCTTCCACGGAGAGGAAGCTTCACTACGGAGGAAGATTGCTCAAGCCAGGGTTCCAGAAATCAACGGTTCATGTTCATCTGAAAGGACCGTTGAGATGCAAGCATACCGGCTATGGTGATCAACGACTCTTACTCATCGACAAGAAGCCACAGGATCTGACGATCAAGGACATGGTGATGGCTTGCGCCTACAAGGCCACGTGGCCAGTTGTGGTACAAGAACCACGGTTAGTGTAAAACTTCACCGTGCACCAAAGGAAGCTTCTCCAACCACCACCAAGGTAGTCAACTTGCTAGGGCTGCAAGTATAAAAGGCGGCGGCCCTGGCACACTCAATTATCTTCAGTGGTTGATGTTCAGTGGCTGATCTCCAGTGGATCATCTCTAGATTCAAACGCCAGTAAATATCTCCGCCCTCCAAGGCCCCTGTGAGCCAGGCTTTGCCTGCCAGCCTGGGTGGAGGTCACTGGTGAAGATCCCTCCAAGTTGCCTATAAGCCTCGCTCTACCTACCAGCCTGGGTGGAGGTTCATGTTGGAGATCCCTCCAAGGCCCGTGTAAGCCTGGCTCTGCTTGCCAGCCTGGGAGGAGGACGACATGTTTACTGGTGGCCAGTATACCACAACTTGGTGGCCATGCCAAGACCAGCAAGAATCCTCTGACGACTTAGTAAGCCTGGCAGGTGCTGCCAGCCTGGCGAGGAGGTGACCCTGACGTCCTGAAGGGCCTTCCATCACTGGAGATGATGGCTGCACCGAGACCCTTGCGTGGACGGCCTTGACAGCCAAACAAGGTGTTGCGCCCTAGTTTGGGGCCAAGAGATACGTCAGAGCATGGAGTCAAGCTCTCTTTAGCTGCTGTTCATTAGAAAGATATTGTACTTGTACTTTGTACTTTTAACAAGATTCTATTCCACATTTTGACTTCCACTAAGTTTATTGGACACACAAAAAGATCCTAGAGAAGTATGGACTCCCTTCCTGTAGTGAAGGCTCCGCGGTGAGGCACTGGCCGTTCCCGCGTGTGCCCCACCGCAAAATCCAACATGGTATCAGAGTAGTAGGCTCTATGTCCAGCCAGTGCAGTTGCAGTAGTAGTAGCAGCAGTAGCAATAACAGCAGCAGTGTGGATTGGTGAAGCAGTCCTTCACCATCCCCGTACAACCTTGACGAGGAGCGACATTTGCCTTCTCCTAAGCGTGGAGTGCGATCGGCCTTTGTGCTGTTTGTCTTGCACAAGACAAAGAGTAAACCATGCCCCTCATGGTAACAAAGCAACAGAATCATGGTACTAACAAGAGCAGCAGCAGCTCAAGTATGAATGGAAGACAATGTTCGTCTTCCCTCATGAGGTGTAATGTGGACAACCGACAGGGCGCTTCACCTGCACCAGTTAAAGGTAAAAAGAGCACGATGGAGAAAGAGAACAACAGTACACAGACTTCATGACCTCATCATCCATTGGTGCATTCAGATTTGCCCATGAGCTTGAGAGATAGCTTGCATTTGGCAGAGCAAGTGCAAGGAGCTGACGACCCAAGACGCTTGTTTGAAGAAGCGTTACACACACTTCAATTGACAACATCACATCAACCAGCAAAGCGTGTAGCAGAAGGCGTGCAACAACAGTAAGACACAAGCACACGCAATGCAGCAGACTTTGCAACTGACGACAACAAGCAGCATGGTGGCAATATCAAGTCAGATCACGACCATCGGTGGGGCTGTCTCAATGAACGCAACAAGGCTAAGTGCTTTTGTAGCAACTCAGCTGCATTGTCCTTTGTCTCTCACGCACGGTGCAGCAGAGGAAACAGATGAAGAGGAGGAAGGAAAAAAGGAAGGGAGCGTGTAAAAAAAAGCATTCAGGAGTTGTGAGAGAAGAAAAGCTCCTTTGGAAGCAGAACTCCCCATCACGTAGTAGTAAAAGCAGCACTTGACAAGGTTGTACGGGGATGGTGAAGGACTGCTTCACCAATCCACACTGCTGCTGTTATTGCTGCTGCTGTTACTACTACTGCAACTGCACTGGCTGGACATAGAGCCTACTACTCTGATACCATGTTGGATTTTGCGGTGGGGGCACACGCGGGAACGGCCAGTGCCTCACCGCGCATTCAAGGCTCTTGGCAACAGCCCACAGCAGCCGATAAACCTCATGACTATGGGACAACACCATAGCCCGGAAGATGTATGTGGAGCAATGAGGCTCCACTCAGCTATGTGACCATCTCTGTTCTGACCTTTGCAAGAGAAGGGGAGGACAGAGAGGACAATCTCCATGATGGTAGAGGAGGTCCAGATCCTTTGTCTTTTGGATCTGGTGCTTCATGCAAAGCAACAAAATCAGAATATCCAACTTTTTTTTTGGCTGGGAGCAGTCATGACAACCTCTCCATCGAGGTTACTGTGATGACGACACATAAGTGAATAACAGCATTCCTCAGCCGATGCGACAGTGCACCGGCAAGAAGGGGCGTGTGATGCTCAAGGGGAGAGGAAGGTTATCTTGCCTTGAGAAAACTTAGGCAGAGGAGCCAAGATAAAATCCTGCTATGTTGGTAGGTTGTTGCAGTAAGCCCACCTTATGGAGGTGGCATGCACGATGGAGCTTTGTTCAATAAAAAAAAATTCCTTCCGTGTCGGCAGGCGGTGGCTGTAAGTAGACCTCATGGAGGTGGCATGCGTGGTGGAGCTCTGCTCCACAAACAACGTTCTTCCCATATTGGCAGGTGGTTGTAATAACCCCAGTTCATGGAGGTGGCATGCGTGATGGAGCTTTGCTCCACGACCGACCTTCCTACAGTGTCGGCAGATGTTTGCAGTAAACCCATCTTGTGGAGGTGGCATGCGTGACGGAGTGATATTCCACAGGCGCAGTGCCAGTGGAGTGCCATACATTTCGATCAAGTTTTGGTTGGCGACTTGCGTGGCCTTGAATGCCACCGCAATAGTTTGGGCCTTCACCAGTGAGGGGGAGGAGGCCGAAGGTAATGACGAATTCTTTACAGAGCGTGAAAAATTGAAGGAAGGCTGCTCCATCAACAACGGCAGTAGAGTGGCGCTCTGCAACTGTAGAGAAGAAAGTGGTAGCAATTTTTGCTGCAATCATCTACATCAACGTTTATCACAACTCTTTTACGAAAGTGGACTTGACCACTTTCAACATATGAAGTGGTGACAGCATCACTTGGAGCAGCCTTCATCGACATTGAGGAGCGGCAGCAGCTGTCTGTACACTGCACATTTGGAGCCATGGGAGAACAATTAAGCCAAGAGAGCCGATTCTGGATGTTTCCAGGAATCAGCTTCCTTTGCTTCTCACTTGGGATTGATATAGGTCAGTTAAGATTTCTGACCTGGACAAGTCTGTTTCAAGCCGGCGCAGAAAGTGGCGGCAAGCGGCAGCCGGGCGATTTCGCAAAAAAAATAAAATGGGGAGGCATCGCTTGCTCTCGCGAGTGAAACAGGACCTCCGAAGAAAAAAAAAAGGAATTATCGTTTGCTCAGGCGAGCGAAACAAGCCCTCTGCAGCGAGGGGGAGGTGAGAGGTCCATGGACCTCGCACCAGCTCGCACTCGTGGTGAGCTGGGCCAGCAGAGCCTGCCGCGATGGCAGGCTTGACCACGGCGAGTCTCTGCTGCGGCAGCAGGCTCAACCGCGGCCAGCCCACTGCCGCGACGACAGGGCCCTCGCAAAGTCCCCAACAAGCGGTAGAAAGCGAGGGGGGGAAGACCATGAACCGAGCAGACCAGGGAGAGCGAGAGAGAAAAAAGGGAAGAAAAGGAAAAAGATGCTCGCGACAAGTTTACGCAGCCTGCTCGCTCGCCACAAGCAGCTGGCAAGGCAAGCCCGGCAAACTGGACGCGAGCACGCGTTCGAGCCGGAGTCAGAAAAAAAAAAATTCTGCTGGTCGGCTAAGAGCTGGCGAGCTCAGATTTCGCTGGAGCAAAACGGCGTGACGACCAAGGACGCAGTCGGTACGCAAGTCCGCGACCAAGATCGGCGGCAGCAACGTGGGACGCCATGGATTCGGCTGTCCCAGCCAGAAACAGTACCAGCGGGACTAGCAAAGCCCAGATCCCAAGAGACGCAACAGAACAGCCAGGAGGGCTGTCTTCTAGTGGCAGAAACGCCCTAGTCACGGGGAGCTGACGGAAAAACGACCAAGAAATGGTCGTGGAGGGCTGGAAGGGCACCGGATGTGCCTCAGCCATGGCGCCAGCCTACAGCATGACCTCCTCAAAGTTCAACGAGGCCGAGAAGCAGAGCAGAGCACTTCAAAGGCAAGGCCTAAGACAACATGGGGAGCAAGAAGTGAAGTTTTTGTGTCACTGGAGGCGGAAGCCTTTTGTACTCTCCCATGGGAGAACTCACGACGGCAGTCCTCAAAGCGGTCCCAGCAAGTGGTCCCAAAGGCGGTCCCAACATGCAGCCGCCACCTGAGTTGGGACAATCCAAACTCGTGCATGGTGGTGCATGAGAAGCACAGTGAAAATGACTGGGAGGGGTTTGCTTCAGCCACGAGCAACCACGGATGCCGGAGTGGTGAGGTGACCCCAACCTCACTAAAAAAAATTTGTGGAGCCATCTACGAGCTCCACAACCAGAAAATCGCTCCAGACTGCCCCAGAGGAGCCAAAACCAAAGAAGAAAAAGGTGGTGCTAAAAACTTCAAGCACCAAAACCAACACTAAATTTTTGGAAAGGCTCCTACATCTAATAGGAGTTGTGAATCTCCAAAGACCTAATCAATTGTGAAATTCCCTCTTTGAACAAGGTCTACAATCGCAAGCTTCATCAGCGCAGTTATCGAGGGGGAGTGTTCGAGTGAGCGATACCTTTGCTGATTTACTGCTTCAGCATGGCACAGTCGAAACTCCAATCGGAGACTCTAAGAAGAATTTACGGGTCTTTCCGTGAGTTTATCGGGTGCGACTCGACAGAGAGTTTCTTCCTTGAAAGGCCCAGACTTTCTCTGGTAAAAAGTCCCTTCAAGGGAGTGAAAAGAGACTTGTAGAGAAGTATGCGCGTAAGGATAGCACATGCCTCCTGGAGCAGAGGCCTGTGCAATGCTGCACAGGCTTGATGGTCAGGTGGGACCACGCGTGACTGTGTTGGACGCATGGAGCAGTGTGGGGGCAACAAGTGGGGACTGCCCTGCACCGGCAGTCTGGAGGCACGACTCAGCGTGTCTCTCTCATCGCAATGTGGACAACCTACGTGGAGAGCTCTGGTGCACGCTTCACGGTGACGGTAATCCACGGACCACATGTGATCATGTGGTAGCATCAACGGAGGAGGAACAAAGCTTCTGACAGAAGCAACTTACGGAGAAGTTGCACCGTGAAACATGATGAAGCTTCCTTGGGAAGGAAGCTTCCCTATGGCTCAGGATCAAGCCAGCAGAAAACTAAGGTGGAGAGGAAGCTTCCACGGAGAGGAAGCTTCACTACGGAGGAAGTTTGCTCAAGCGAGGGTTCCAGAAATGAACGGTTCATGTTCATCTGGATGGACCATTGAGATGCAAGCATACCGGCTACGGTGATCAACGACTCTTACTGATCCACAAGAAGCCACAGGATCTAACGATCACTGACATGGTGATGCCTTGCACCTACAAAGCCATGTGGTCAGTTGTGGTACAAGAACCACGGTTACGGTGAAACTTCAACGTGTACCAAAGGAAGCTTCTCTGACCGCCACCAAGGCAGTCAACTTGCCTGGGCTGCAAGTATGAAAGGCGGCGGCCCTGGCACACTCAATTATCTTCAGTGGTTGATCTTCGATGGCTGATCTCCAATGGATCATCTTTAGATTCAAACACCAGTCAATCTCTCCACCCTCCAAGGCCCCTGTAAGCCTAGCTCTGCCTGCCAGCCTGGGTGGAGGTTCATGCTGGAGATCCCTCCAAGGCCTCTGTAAGCGTGGCTCTGCCTGCCAGCCTGGGAGGAGGATAACATGTTTACAAGTGGGCAGTCTACCACAACTTGGTGGCCGTGCCAAGACTAGCAAGAATCCTCTGACGACTCAGTAAGCCTGGAAGGTGCTGCCAGCCTGGCGAGGAGGTGGCCGTGACGTCCTGAAGGCCTTCCATTACTGGTGATGATGGCTGCGCCGAGACCCTTGCGTGAATGGCCTTGATGGCCTAGCAAGGCGTTGTGCCCTAGTTTGGGGCCAGGAGATACGTCAGAGCATGGAGCTAAGCTCTCTTTAGCTGCTATTCGTTGGATAGATCTTGTACTTGTACTTTGTACTTTTAACAAGATTCTATTCCACATTTTGACTTCCGCTAAGTTTGCTGAACACACAAAAAGATCCTGGAGCAGCAAGGACCCCCTTGTTGTAGTGAAGGCTCCACAGTGAGGCACTGGCCGTTCCTGCGTGTGCCCCCACCGTAAAACTCAACAGTGATGATATCATGATGCACTGGAGATCTGGACACGCACGCCAGAAGTGACCAGGTTTCCTCCAGTAGTTAAGGTGCGCTGTCCACCATCACCCGGACCATGCCCTCGTCCCCCAACAGGCTTAGTGCGTGCATCTCCCTGTCCCTTACCTCCGCCGCCTCTACCTCAACCCTGGGCGGAGTTGGTAGGAACACCTAGCGAGGATTCATGTACCAAGGCACTGGGCGATGGGGTGGTGGCCTCTCGGGCCTTGCCACAGAGGATGTCCTCGTAATGACGTAGCTTCTCTAGCACCTTTGCGAGGTTGGTGTTCTGAATGTCGAGCACCCGAAGGTGCCGCAAGGTTCTCCAAGGTGTAGTAGGACGGGATCCAGCCATTCGAGCACGAGCAAGAAGCTCCAAGCACGAGAATGTAGCAATGAAGGTCCATTGCCACATCGGAATACTCCGCTATTGGTGCTCCTGGCTTTGGGTAGAGGTTTTAGAGATGGTCGCGGAGGGAAATCACAAGCACCATGCCGTATTCCTTGTTACGCATAGCCAGATGCTGCCACGCCTCATGGGGACACGGAGTCCCGCTGTGAGGGTTTTCTTAGTCCTCCCCTTTGCCTCCAAAGTAGAAATGACGGATGACGTAAGACTGGTCGTCTGACAGTGCACGGACTAAGACATTGAAGACCTATAGTAGGATACAGTCCTCAGTAACATCACTCGAGGGGAAGAGGTATAGATCATCTAATCCATGCTCTGTCGTCCACACAAGGATGAAATCCTTCCACACAAGGAAGCCATGCGAGCCCGTAGCGGGCTGCCTCAGGTCCTTTTGAGTCATCACTTTCCTTAGATCCTCCCATGTCACTGTAACAGCGCTGGCTCCTCCACTAGCCCCGACGCTGGTGCCTGCGCTGGCTCGAGCGGATGAACCGCCGCTCCTCCTTCCTTTGCCTTGCCCTCTGGCAATTGAACCAGCTTTTCTCATGGCTTCTGGGGTGCTAGCAGGTCCGAGGACGAAGTCGTGAGCCCTGGCCGTTCTCATTGCCGACTGATGAAGTTTTGGCAGCAATTTGTTGGGTCCACTTTGGGCCCAGTTTTCTTTCGCAAGCCCTTAGCTCATGGAATTTGCCTTGCCTTGATCTAGGGAGCCCTCTCAGGCCGCCTGCAACCTGTGCTAGCCGCTTTGTGGGCCCAGGGACCCCGCCTCCACCTCTAAGTTGCGGATTGGCACTTTGAAGCTCCCTCGCATGCCTTTCTCGCCCTTGCAAGTTTCCCCTTGCCTTCTACCGCCTCCACTGTCCGCGCGCAACCTAGGGGAGGGCCTTCAACGACCCTTAGCAGTGTCCGCGACCCGTTTTGGTGGCGGAGGTGCAGTTCTAAATCCGCGCGTGGCCCGGCTGCCTCTTTTCACACTCGGCTCCGTCTTTACACATTGTTACGAGGCCTAGAAAAATAATCTGATACCATGAGAAACATGCTACAAATCCGATGCAACTGGTTTAACATGAAACGGTCAAGTGTGGAGGGAGCTTCTGTCAGTTTAGTGGTAGCCATCGTTACACGCTAAGCCAGGCTAAGTGTCGAGCTCCAACGACTAGGAGCTAGAGCAGGTGAGCCTCGCTAAGCGACACTCACCCGTCGGCCGGCGAGCAGGGCTCGCCGGCGCAACATGCTTGAGCGAGGGAAAATCCCTCGAGTGTCACCATACCGGGGTACTTGCCCCTATCCACGATTATCCTCCAAAGCCCAAGCAAAGTCATTTACTAAACTAGGTCTAATCTAGGTTCTCAAGAGGTGTACCACCTGGCAAGTCTGAGGACATCCATAGGTTTCACATGGAACCAATGTACGCATTGAAGAGGCAATGCTGGGAGAGGGAGGAAAGTGCATGGGAGACGCTTGATGAGTCTGTGTCGGTCCAGCATGGCTTGAGGCACACTGTATGTCATCTCCGCTCTTTTGGTCAGCATGCCTTGCGGACTCATGTCCACACGAGAGGGAGAAACATATACAGAGAGGAATAACACCGTTCACGCGTCGGGCCATCTGGTCATCTCGCATGTCGATTCAGCCATAATATCTTTTGAACGTGGGTAGCAAGAATCGACATCGCAAAAGGCAAAATTGAATTAGGATGACGTCATGAAAGATACGAAAAGGATAACTTTCGTTACTCTGCGAGTGGGTATCTTTGTCATTACATTTATGACTTATTGTACGACAAATTCAATATTTTAACACTGTTTAGCCAAGGGTGTTTTTTCCAACTGCCCTGACCTCCGGTGTTCCATTCTAGAAGTTTGTGACAACTTCGACCACCTTGTAGAAAGGTCGTCAGAAGTGTTGCAAACACCATCGTTGTTTTGTTACTTTTAATTCAACTTCTGGACGGCGCTAGACTTTTGTAAAGTAGCACCTTAATATTCTTGAAGCTCCTTGACTTTTCAGAAAAGTTTCTTGAAGTAGAAACTCAACTGTGACCTTGCACACGTGGCTCGACTTGAGGGCCAAGGACCCGACATATGCCTCATTCTCATTCGAGGCATTGTATGTATGTGCTTGTGCCACTTGAAATCTGTCATTGAACTAAATTTACTGCTTAAAACAAAGAGTTTATTTGTCCCCAAACTGTCTTTTCGCCCGCACCTTATCCGTATGAACCAACTACGTTTTGCTCGGTGGAACACTTAGTATCAAAGCATAGCAGCACAGGAGGGGCAACCAACGCATTACCTACCTAGCAACAACCTTGCACGAGTATTCAGTGCATCTACACCATTCAAGAGTTTGCAGACCTTGTTATGAAAATGGTGATCGAAACGAGCACACCCGACTTGAAAAAGCAGTAATCGGTGAAGACGCCGACGATGGAGGATGAGCAGCGCTCAAGCAATGATGCTCTCCAGGCAAACCAGGAAGCAGAAGCAAGAGCTTTTGTGGTGAATGGCGTATCACCAATGAGCCTGATGTCAGTCTGGTGATGGACCCCTCAGGCTCAACGAGTTCTTTGCCACCGTTGTTGCCCGTTGATTCAACATCTGGCATGATGGGAGACATTGGATGACACGCGCGAGTTAATGAAGATCTGTACTTGAAGTTGTTAGGAATTGAGAGCCTCAATAGTTATCTTCTCCAATAGCTCAACGTGGTGATGGAGGAGCTTCAAAACTCTCCTACGCACAAAGAAACTCTCACTTAGAGAACTTTACAACTCTCTAGCAAATCCCAGATTTGACTAGCATTTCCCAAACCATTTTATTCTTCAAACTCCAAGAAACCAATGGTCTAGGATTTAGAATTTGGAGTTGTCTTTCACCGTTGTTGGGGTCAACAACCACGAGAAAAAACTGACCTTATGGCTTCTCTTCTGTGTGGCATAGTCTTAAGTTGGTGGTCCTATCTAAAGGCCATCCAGCACAGCAGAGCTACATCAACGTGAATTCTCTCACATCGTTGACCGTAGGTGTACTACTTCTTGAGAAATTTAATCCGATGTGGCATGAATCCCTCACACCACTGGAAACATGGAGCAATTTCATATGCCATACACTCGTTTGCTTTAAAAATCTGAACAAGAAGTCTGACACATGGTATAGACTCGAGCACAGTGTTACCGTTGGGGTCCGTTGTATGGACAATACAACGACATCGGTACATCGATTTACATTGATGTAGCATCGATGTCGTTGTTTCACCAGGTCAGTTTTGAGATTACAAGAGCACAAGTATTCCACCGACCGGAGGACCGTTGAACGACCAACAATGATTTACCTCCACGGCATGTCGACAGCCATCGATGCGCCGACACTTATCGATATGGCTGTCCACCCTGTTCATGAATTGTGCATGAACGTAAAGGGAAGTAAGGACCTACTTCTCTCGCGTACTGTCATGTCAGCAACCGTTGAAGAATGAACTATACGTACAAGCACGTTCAACTTCTAGCATATGATATTGAAGCTATGGGTATGAAAGCTCCTTGCTTTCAAGTTTTGAAAGAACGATTTTTTGAACACGTACACAACCTGTTCGACTCTTCTACGTGTCCAGGAATTAACATGATATTCAAAACACCCCCCTTTACGAGAGTCAAAATGTTGGGGTCTTTCCTTCATGCGCCGTCAATCGGCGGAAATATCCATTATTTGTCAAAAAAATTGTTCTTTTCATGGATCCATCCAAATTACTGTTAGAAGATATTCTAGTGGTGCCGCACTCTTCATGCCCATCATCCCTGGGCCACGGTGTACACACACGGTGTGTGGATGATATTGGTTGGAGATTTACTTCCTGAACATTGATTTTAGAATTTTGGAAGTCATGTTTTGAACTTTTTCCACATGGCTTTTGCTCAAGTTTGGCGCACGTTTAGCAGATGCATACTTTTGAATTTTCAGAAGGAATCACACACGTGGACGATGCTTCTGCGCCAACCATGCCATTGGCCAAACCCACATACAGAGCCTGCTACGGTGGCTAAATCTTGCCATCCCACCTTGTCGGTGGCTCAAAGAATAGGCTTCTTCAAACTTCCGATTGCACCACTGTTGGGTTGTTCGAACCACCGCCGGTTTGAACCACTACCAGTTCGCACCACCGCCGGTTTGAACCACCACTGGTTCAATCGAAGCACTGCCTGTTTCAAACCCTGCCAGTTCAAACCAGCCATCCATTCACACCATCGGCTGGTTCAAACCAAATTCTGAAACAGCCGTTGATTCCCATTGACTGCGGGTGCGAATCACCGGCTACCATGCCGATAGCGACTCCAGCAACGAGGCGGATGTCTGTTCAGCCTAGTAGGGCTGGCAAAGCGATGGCCACGATCAAGGCACAAGCCACCAAGCTATTAGCTGATGGCTGCAGTGCCTTAGCCGTGAACGTCATAGCTCCACTTCGCGGGCCACTAGCCCCTGAACCCCGATGCAATGGCTTGCACGGGTAGTACCTCTGCTGCACCTTCTAGCTCTGCAACACAGGCAACTACATGCGAGGTCCCAATCTTCAACCCGCCGAAGGGTCCAGTTACAGGGGCGACTTTCTAACCCTTGCACTCTCCCGCCACTTGAACAAATGGCTTACTGCAACAAAGAAAGCAGGCTTTCAGTGTGGCTCTTGCGGCTCCAAACTTCCAGGGACCTGTGATTGCAAAAGGGGTCAATTTGGCGAAGTGAACGCCAATGTTGCCAAGTGCCCAAACCCCCCGCCATTGGCACGTGACGCTCTTGGCTTGGAGTGGGCTCCCGTACCAACAGGGGAATGGCGGCCCTACAGCGCGTGGCTGTACAATGGCAAGAGCGAGTCATGGGGTATGCGGGACAAGCCAGTCTCATGGACTCGGCTGTGGGAAGAAAGAGAAAGAGCTGCAGAGAGGGCGAGGACAAACATTGCAGCAGTTGACTCCGAGGAGGAGGCTGAAGCTGCTCAACAGGCTTCAGCCACCCGCCTAGCAGCTGAGACCGCCATGGGCATTCTCAGGAGCATGCCTATTGTGGATGTTAACCGCATGGAGGGCATGAGAGAAGGAAGCATGGACAGGTTCACCGCGCAGGCCAACAACGAAAAATACCAGCTTTCCATTGTAAAGCTTATGGCAATCGGCGCGCTTCCAATCTCCTTTTGCATGCAGAGCGTGATGATGGAGGTCATCGACAATGCCAAGCACGCGACATCGGCATTTTGCCTACCCCACAGGGACAAGTTGGTGGGGTTCCACGGCTAGACAAGGAATTGGAGGCTCTGGACGAGCCACTGAAGTAGCAGTGGAAGATTCATGGGTGTTCTGTGGCAGTGGATGAGTGGGCCAATGAGCAGTCGCGACCAATCTATAATTCCATGGTGGTGAACATTCAGGGGTCATGCCACATGTTCTCACGTGACGCTAGTGGCATTGTGCGGAATGCAAACCACATGGCGGCGCTGATTGAAGCTGCCATTGTAGAGGTGGGAGAGGGCAACATCGTTGGGGTTATCTGCGACAACACAAACGTGAACAAGAGGGCCTTCGAGGACCTCAAGGAGAAGTACCCCTGCCTCTTCTTCCAGGGCTGCTGTGCCCACAACATCGACCTCGTTATGAAGGACATCGGCAAGACGGATTAGGGTGCGGCAGTTATGTCAAGGGCCGAGAAGGTGGTGACCTTCTTCCACAATAACGACATGCCGCGGACATGGCTGAAGCAGGAGAGTGGCGGACGGGTGCTGCTGCCCAAGTGTGACATGCGGTTTGCAACAGCCCACATCGTCGTTCAATGCTTGCTGGAAATGCGCCCATTCCTGCTAAAGATGGTGAACAGCAGTGAATGGAAGAGCATGGGTGAGCATCGTGAGGCAGGGTTCCAGGCCCGCAAGAAGGTGGTGCGGTCCTTGGTACGCAGGCGGGTATTTTGGGTGCAGCTGAGGGAAATGCGTGACCTGCTTGCTCCTCTTGTTCACGTTCTCCGCATTGCAGACCACCCGGGGAAGGGTGTTTCTGACATCTATGAGGGGTTGCTCGATTGCATGGAGAAGCTGCGCGGTCTTGCAGAGCCAAGATACAACAACAAGCCTGCACGTGTTGGCCACAACCATGTGCAGTTCGCCATGGGCCGCCTCTCTGGTAGGTGGAAGTCTGACATGGCATGCCCTCTTTATGCCGCGGCCTGTCGTCTGCACCCCTCGCACTTCGGGAACAATCTCAGTGGGGATGCAGAGACCGTGACTGCTTGGTCGGTCGTCGTGGATGCACTTGTCCCTGAGGCCGACCATGACGCCATCCAAAGCCAGATCCGTGCCTTCCAGAACGATCAAACCGCTGTGGAGGTGGATCCGTTGAAGATTCCCAAAGCAAAATCTCATGCCAAAGCAGCAGTGTTGAAGGTGAGCACTGGTCTGCTGCTTGCTCATGAGTGGCACGAGTTGTACCTCGGTGCCATGCCTGAGTTGCGCAAGCTGGCCATGCGGCTGTTGACTCAGCCATGCTCTTCATCCGAGTATGAGCGTGCTTTCAGTGCGTACAAGCTCATCCATATGGCACGCCGCAACCGGCTGAGTGTGAGCACGCTTGAACTGCTGGTGCGCTACAATGTCCGCCTGCGCAAGCATTACAAGCGCTGCAGCAAGTGCAGGACGACAGACTTTAACTGGCTGCAGGACAAGGATGACTCAGACAGTGAAGATGATGGCGAGCTCACAGTGCTCACCAGCATTCTGGAGGAGGAGGAGGGTGAGGAAGTGGATGGGAGTGGAGGAAGACGAGGACAAGGGGGAGGAGGATGAGGAGGAAGAAGAGGGCAATGGGAACAAGGAGGCGGATGGCAGCCAGGATTCAGCTCCAGGAACAGCAGCAGAAGACAGCCCATGCTACGCACGCACAATCCGTAGCCGCAAAACAATGGAGGCTCTGCTTGTGCAGGCTGCAGCAGGTCAGGCTGTTGCTACAACAGTAACCGACACNAGGAGGGTGAGGAAGTGGATGGGAGTGGAGGAAGACGAGGACAAGGGGGAGGAGGATGAGGAGGAAGAAGAGGGCAATGGGAACAAGGAGGCGGATGGCAGCCAGGATTCAGCTCCAGGAACAGCAGCAGAAGACAGCCCATGCTACGCACGCACAATCCGTAGCCGCAAAACAATGGAGGCTCTGCTTGTGCAGGCTGCAGCAGGTTAGGCTGTTGCTACAACAGTAACCGACACTGCTCAAACTGCAGCCCGTGCTTGTGCAGCAGTTGCTGAGCATGCAGATGGTGCTGTGGATGCAAATGCAGGAGGAGGATCATCTGTGACAGCAGCCCAGGGGTCTGGGACTGCTACTGGAACTGCCACCAGCAACACAAGGCTCAGCAGGAAGGTGATGACTGCCGGTGCTGGCGGTGCAGGTGGTGCTGGCGGTGCTCACGGTGCAAGTGGTGCTGACACAAGTGGGGGCAAGCAGAGGAAGCGCAAGGGAACGACGTGACTTTCATGTTGTGTTTAACAGGTTGAGCATCCCACTTATCATGGGATGCAATGTGCCTTCTTTGCTGGTTGCAAATGATGACGATGGTCCTTTCATGATGGGTAGGCATGGCATGATGTGCTCTCCAATGGCTGGGCTGTTTGGGAACCTGCTCAAACTTGCATGTGAAACTTGCATGATGATATCTTCCATGCTGCAATCGACAATTGTATCGTTGCATTTGCTTCATTGCCATGCTGACATAATTTTTCTCCAATTGGCACTAGAAACATGACAAGCTCAATCATGGACCAGAAATGTGGTGCTCTGTTCAAATGTAGACGTGGTGCAATGGATATAACTACGCCCAAGTAGATGCACTTATGGCCAATCTTCCACTACCCTACTGGTTATGAAATTCGATTTTTGAGATTTTAGTAATTTAGTGAGTGTTTATTTCGTTCATAAAGTTTCCGGGTACAATTGTTTTGGTGATTCTTTAAAATTCGTTGAAACAGAAATGCCGATCCGTAAATTCGGCGATTGCCAGTGCTCACCTCCGCCTACCGTACTTCTATCCTACACTTTGAAGCTCGAACTTCATCCGCGCCCGTTCCGTGCGGTCAGGTCATCCACGCCCAGCTGATGGGACAGACCCTAGCCTTGGTTTGGGCCGAACCTGGCTGACACGGGTGATCCAACGGCCCCGATCGTCCGTGTCAGCGATGTTCAGCTGTTTTCAGGTAAGCTTTAGCATGCGCAAGGCATGTTTTTGTGCAAAAGTGAACCTGTAAAATACGTTGCGACATGTCCACGTACATCGAGGCGAAAGGAAGGACAAGAAAATGTACATGATGATGAAAGACTTGGTCATGACCCCGGTTTGAGCAAAGGTTTCTCGTGACTCAATTTTTTTTGTAAATTCGACAAAGAATGTAAAAATATTTTGGTGATTGGAATCAATTTGTCAAAAAACAAATTCTTTCAAAACCGAAGACTCCAAAAATAGTTGATATTGAATTTAATAATCAGTAGGGTATGTCACCGGATGACATGAAAGTTCTTCCATGATTAAGGGCATGGAAAACTGTTCAATGTAATAAGCAGAAGTTAAGCTGCAAGTTGGCCATTCAGATGCTGTGATTTTGCCTCTTCAGAGCCATTGTACATCGATGTAAGAAAGGCATCAATGTAAACAACGATGTACCGATGTTCGGGGTCTGGGTGGCAACACTGCTTTTGGCACACCTACTCCTATGGTTTTCTCAGTCCCTTCTAGTACACTTGCTCGCATGCCAGTGTCATTCCCTTCCGGTAAACTTGCCTCTGAGGCATTGCTGGTCCTCTCTTGTACACCTACTTCTCTTCCTATGCCGTTTTGCTCCAGCACACCTGGTCTCATGCATGTGGCAGTCTCCTCAGTCACACCTGGTGCTCTGTCTACGCCTGCTGTCCTGGTGCGCCAGCTAGCACCTGCTCGTGATCATCTTACATCCTCTCCCCTTCCTTGCGAGCATGCAATACCTACGGTTGTAGACCAGCTGGTTGCTGTGTAGGTAGAGGTGAGCACCTCTGTTTGGGCGACTCCCGTGAGTCAGGTGGTCATCTTCGACCACTGGCTTCCACGGCTTAGCGGACAGTCGATTCATCACCTAGACACTCCACTCGCAATGTCGAGAGTGGCGAACCTGGCATAAAGGCTGTTGGCCTGAGTGTCCAGGCAGACTACACTAAGGTGCCCTGCGTGCCCTGTCCGTCATGAGTTGGTCTCTCGAGAGTTATTGGTCGGTGGCAATGTGGCACCGACCTTGTCGTGATCAGACCAAGTTCGGAGGCGTCACCAGCATACTTTCGCTGTTGTCGGCCTACGTCTGCTAGCGAGCCCGGACGTCGAGGCTAAAAGGGGGAATATTTTACAACCTTGACGTACACGAGTCGCTAAACTACGCAAGTGGGTATCTATGTCATTACATTCATGGCCCAACTTGCGACAACTTCTGGATTTGTACGCCATTTGGCCAAGGGCATTTTGACCAAATCCCCCGATCTCCCATATTCCGTTCCAGAAGTTTTTGACAGCTTTGACCACCTTCCAAAAAGGTCAATAGAAGTGTTACGAACACTACTGACGTTTTGATATTGTTTTGTCGACTTCTCGACAAAGCTAGAATTTTACAAAGAAGCGCCTTGATATTCTCAAAGCTCCTTGAATTGTTGGCGGAGCTTCTTGAAGCAGCCACTCATGGTATAACCTCGAGCATCGAGGACCCGACATATGCCTCATTTTCATTCGCGGCATTGTATACGTGTGCTCGACTCATTCAACACTTGGAATCAAAGTACACTAACTACTTCATGCCAATCATCCATTTATCTCAAATTCTCAAACTGTCTTTTGTCCAACACCTCATCCCCGCAAACTACATGTATTCTGCTTGACATAACAGTTTTAGGAAAATTTGGAAAAGAAATACGAGCGGTAGGGTAACTATTACATACCAAACATACAAGAGTCCCTAATCTTTGCAAGTGGGCATTTCTGTTATGACACAAACAGCCCATTGCATCGCGAGACCGTGATATTCACTCCGACGGTCAAGGGAAAACCAGCCAATTGTCCTGTACTCAGTGAACCTTGCCAAACCTTCTAACGACTTCAGCCACTCTTGTAAATCTACGACAGAAGTATCACGGTATTTTGGTCCACTTCTCAATGCACTGAGATGAATCTGGATTTATGAAGATGCATCTCTCATCTTTACCGTTGATTCTCAAAGCCCCCCGATTTCCCGGGAGACCTTCTGGAATCCGACCACTCACGGCGCGACTCCGTACACGTTGCTCGACAATCGACCCAACGACACTGATTATGCCTCATTCATAACTCGACAAATACATAGATGTGTTTGATTATCTTGACACAAGTTATTGAGGTACATTCACCGCTAATTACCAATTGCTTAAGTGTCCCAATGTCCGAATCGTGTTTTGCCTCACAACTTCTACCTAGTCACCATATACACTCCGTTTGGCATAACTATTGGTATTAGAGCACAATAGTGCTAGAGAAGCATCTGACTACTTATCTATCCGGAGGACTACCTTGGACAAGCCTTCAGCGCATCTCACATGTCAAGATTTTGTAGAATTTGCGACTACAACGTGAGGCGAGAGAGCGTAACCGATGACCAACAGCAGATCTTCGGCAACGACTTTGACGATGAAGGAGCAGAATGTGCCAATGCAGGCAAACCCTGAAGCAACAACAAATGCTGGCATGGCAGGCTGTGCGGCAGCTGGAGCAATTGCTACGTCCTCGACAACCAATCCAGTCGCAACCCGACGGCGGTAAACCAGCCGTCCCTACCAACAGCTTGAACGACGACATCATGGACGACAGGTGGCATTGGACGACAGGCACATATGAATGAGGAAGTGGCGAACCGAATCTTCACTATCGAGGAGTTCAAAAGCCATTTTCTCCAACAGCTCAACGTCGCGATGAAGGCTTTTTGAAACGCAAGTGCATGAGAAGCAGTGCTCATCAAGAGAAATTTCCAACTCTCGAGCAAACCCAAATTTCATCCAGCTCCACCAAAACCGTTCGATCCAGCAAACTCAAAGCAAACGATGATGCGGATGTGGCTAACGAGTTTAGAGGTGTGATTCACCGCTGTTGGGGTCAAAAAAGATCAGTAGAAAATTGACCTCACGACCGTGCTTTTGCGTGGCATGGTGCTAAGTTGGTGGTCTGATCAAAAGACCATCCAACGCCAGCAGGAGACCGGTGGAGCATCATCAACGGCCAACGGTGCGTGTTTCATATTGCCGACCACAGGCGTTCTACCCTTGGAGGAAATCAACCCACAGTGGCAAGACGCGCTGGCGCCACCAACCGACTGAGACAAATTCTCTCACATGATGCTTGCAAGTTGTGGACCACTCAACGAAAAGTCTGATGCATGGTATAAGCTCCAGCGTCTCCGTCTGCAATCCAACATTGCAGAGTATTTGTATTGATTCCGCAAGATCATTACCGAAGCAGACATCACCCCCAACAAACTCTGTTTTCACTACAACAACGTCTTCAAACAAGATATCCTGTGAGCAATCACCATTTTTGACATAAAAAACGACTTGCCGGGGATGATCAAAGTAGCAAAAAGGATCAAGAGCGCGGACTACAATTATCGGATCCAAGAATCCTATGGCTAACGACCATTGAACCACAATCATCGTGGAAATAGAAGAAGTCAGTCACGGGACTCCTCGCCTCCGGTGGAAGTGGACACTGTTGATCAGAGAGGGATACGAACCTCCTACAACTGCGGAAGATTCAAGCACATTGGTCACAACTGTCGAAGCAAGCAGGCCAAAAATGGGAGGAGGGCATAAAAAAATGAGTCAGGAAATGGCAAAGGGAAAGAGTAAAAGGTGCAACTCTTGTCCGCGAGGAGTGATCTGCGCCAAAGGATCGTCCATCTGAACGGCCTACATCACCGCAGAGGGTTTCTTAGATCACGAAGTTCGATAAGGGGTACGAGGACGATCAACCAGCGATGTAGTTAAGAGTCCCGTCTCAAGGATGTAAGAGTCACAGAACGATTGCATGCGCGAGATCTACGAGATGTATCGGTCTGGAGGTCTTGTCCGATGAGTGATCACAAAATATTCCTTGGACAAGATTTCATGTATCGGCATAATCTGCAAGTTGACTGGAACAATGTCGACGTCTACGTGGAGATTAACGGCACGAAACAACAACTTCCACGTGTGGGATGGAAGTCAACAGCGGAAGCAGCAAGGGTAGAATCAGTAGAGGAAACCGTGGTAGCCGATAAGTGACAACATACTCACCGACCACCATGCGTTGAAATATTTGAAGATGCAGCCGAACCTCAATTGACATCAAACCCAATGGATGGAGTTCTTTTAATCCGGGTTTGACTACGATATCGAGTACCGGCCAGGAAACATCAACCCAGTAGACGCACTCAGCCGCTGACCAGATTTCATGGCTGAGGTGGCAACGCTACAGCTACATCGAGACCCATATCTCGAGCGGCTGTTCACACAAGTCTACGACCAGCAGGACGGATACGACAAGGTGAATTCTGGTACAATGTATGCTATTGGCAGTGGAGATTAACTTGCCAAGTGGTCATTCCTCCCAACGAGGAACTTTGCCGTATGCTGCTCAAAGAATGCCATGACACAAGACCAGGTGGACACTTCGGAGAGGAAAAAACACTAAAGAAGCTGGTAAAAATCTATTGGTGGGACAAGATTCAATCAAAAGTGGCCGACTTGTGCAAGTCCTGTGATACTTGTCAGCAATAAAAATCCCGCCACACACGGCCACCCGGACTTCTACAGTTGCTCACTATTCCAATGGAACCGTGGGCTGATATCCCCATGGACTTCGTCACGGGATTTCCAGTCACACCCGAGGGATATGATGCAATCCTCGTGGTCATTGACAGGTTTTAAAAAATGTCCCACTTCATCCCGACAACGACTACCGTCACTGCCGAGGGAAAAGCATGGCTATTTCTAAACAGCATCGAGCGACTACATGGTGTGGGGAGAACCATGACAAGTGACATAGACGGTCCATTCACCAGCCGTTTGGGCACAAACTGTTGACTCGCTACGGTTGCAGAATGAAACTTTCGACGGTGTTTTATCTTCAATCTGACGGTCGAACCGAGCGGACAAACCAGACGCTCGAACAACTTCTCCAAACACCATACAAACCTCTCGAGACGGATTGGGCACAAAAACTTCTGACCGCCGAAATCGCATACAATTTGGCAGTTTCCACCGCTACCGGTAAAACTCTGTTTGAAGTGGTGTATGACATACTTCTCGTGACACTTGCCAGACTACAAAGTTGTAGCAACATTCCCACACCCGAAGTTCAATGCCAGGACTTCTCTACCATATGGAAAGAATCACGGCAAATTCTGGCGTAGACACAAGCAGCGATGAAGCGAGCAGCCGACCAACATCGCATCGACGATATGTTCGCTGCTGGCAACAAAGTCTTGAGCTCGGCAAAAACAAACTCTGTGGAGCTGAAAGTTCAAAACTCAAACCATGATGTCTGGGACCGTTTGAGATTGTGCGCATGCAAAGCCCCTTGGTTGCGCCACTCAAACTTCTCGACACTATGTAAGTTCATCCGGTGTTCCATGTCGGGAGACTTAAGCACTACCAAGACCGCGGAGAGAACTTACCTGGCAGGGATGTCCCTCCCCCTCCTCTAGGCCAAGTAGACGAGGACATTGAGTACAGCATCAAGGACATCCTTGGCCATCAATAACGAGGCAAAATGACACAATATCTTGTCAAGTTGCACAGTTATGACGCGGCACACAAGAGCTCGGAACCCTACGACAACCTCAGATACATCCATAACCTGATCGACGGCTATTATTCTAGTCACCGGGCCAGAGCCGTACGCGCGCCGGTACGTCACTGCTAAAAGGGGGAAAGCGTTACATACCAAATGTACAAGAGTTCCTAAACTTTCCGAGTGGGCATCTCTGTTTTTACACAAATAGCCCATCGCGTCGCGAGATTGCGATATTCACTCTGATGGTCGAGGACAAACCGGCCAACTGCCCCGCCCTTAGTGAATCTTCTCCAACCTTCTGGCGACTTCAACCACTCTCGAGGTCTGTGTGTGTGTGTGTGTGTGTGTGTGTGTGTGTG
>SZWC01001481.1:162143-175080 GCA_023375785.1 Penium margaritaceum
TACACAAATAGCCCATCGCGTCGCGAGATTGCGATATTCACTCTGATGGTCGAGGACAAACCGGCCAACTGCCCCGCCCTTAGTGAATCTTCTCCAACCTTCTGGCGACTTCAACCACTCTCGAGGTCTGTGTGTGTGTGTGTGTGTGTGTGTGTGTGTGTGTGTGTGTGTGTGTGTGTGTGTGTGTGTGTGTGTGTGTCTCGGTCAACTTCTCGACACACCGAGACAAATCTGTTGGTTTACACGCATGTCTCTTGAACACTGTTGTGTCCTCCGGGCTTGTGTACATCGGCGTGGAGATGACTGACGGCAAGATGTGACACTGCTTGAGTGTCGTCTGGTGGAGCCGATGCATACTGAGGCGTACATGCATTTTGCTTGACCCTCCTCCCTCCAACGTGCTCAGCTCCATTGGCACACCTCCTCGGCAGTCGTGCCGCCGATAGTCGCTGTCGCTGCATATGGAGTCTGCACACGTCCGGTGCTGGTTCTGACTGTGCTACTGCATCTACAGCACCATGTGCTGCTTAGGGTCCAGTTTCATATTATTCGGGCACTGTTGGTAATGGGAACTAGCGTAGACGCCGCCTGGGTTCATGTGGCTATAACTCATTGCTGCTATTTTTCTAGGTAATTCTGACCACACGACTGCGTTTGCAATGTGGGTATTATGGTATGTCCACTTTTCAGGCAAAATGGATGATGCCAAGGTTTTTGGGCTGTCGCCTGTCTGACGAGGCTCACCGAGAAAACCCTAGCTGCCAGAAAATAGGTCATTTTTTTGATTGGCCTAGAAATCAAAGAACAAGCTCTACAGAATTTGGGGGGAGCTAGAACTTGGAGGGGTCTCCTATTGTTGCTTATTCTCACTTCCTAATCAGTCATTTCCAGTTTTCAGCTGTTGTCTGGCGCTAACTGTGGCCGACGCGTTTCTGAGTAACAACACCAGAGCCCTCAGACTTCGACTCTAGTGCAACAGAGTAAGAAGGCAGCTGAAGCAACGAGCATGGATTCTCGCATGCTACATCAACAACGCCACTGCCCAAACCTGTTGCGTTAGGTTTCGAGCTTGGTATGAGAGCCAGAGTGGAGCAGAAGCAACAAAACACTGGCAAACAGGTCCAGTCAACGCCGGTAGTCCCTAGAACGCGCACATGCAGGGAAAATGCTGCCAGATTTTCTCTAGTAGCGTTGACCAGCCGGGTGGCGTTTTCAAAATCTTCCTGACGCGAGGGAAATGTTACTGAAATGTTTTTGGCACCACTGACCCCACGACGGTGGTAGCACTAGTGGACTCGCGGCCGGCACGACCGACCGATGTTGGAGCAGCACAGACGCTCGTAGCGATGACACCGCAAGGAAAGTGACATTTGCTATTGCTAGCGTGACAACAACAGCAGTTGCACACAGCAAGCAACAACTGTTGCAGCAAGCAACTACTACAGTAAGTAGCAGTAGTAGCAGCAGCAAGCAGCAACCGTAGGCGGTAGCAGCAGCGAGCACCAAGCAGCGAGCAGTTGCAAGAAGCGAGCGGCAAGCAACAGAAGCTACAACAGATAATAATACAAGTAGCGATCAGTGACCAACAGAGAGCAGCGAGTAGTAGTATCAGCAGCAGGAGCCGGCACAAAGAGCAAGAGAAGCAGCAGTAGCCGACCGCGTGCAGCATTAGCCAACAGTGGACGGCAGCAGTAGCAGCTGCGGGCAGTAGCCCCAGCAGCCAGCAATAGCATTAATAGTAGCGACCGGCAGTAGCACTAGCAACATCGGCTACAGCACTAGCGCGCAGCTGCAGCAGTAGGGAGAACTGACCATGAACGAGAGTAAAAATGAAGAAAAAAGAAAGGAAAATCGTGGAACCCCTGCATGTCCCGTAGTCGAGGGCTAAGGGCACCACCCGACCCTCGCTGTTGCTGTTGTAGGAGCAACACCTACCGCAACAATAGTAGCGTGTAGTAGCGCTGCTATAGGAGCGGCAACCACAGCAGCTTCTGCCACAACCGCAGCAACTGTAGTAGCACTAGCAGCATGCTGCAATAGTTGTAGTAACAATAGCGGTAGCCACTGTAGCAACCACTGTAGTAGCAACAGCAATAGTGGCAGTAGTAGTATCCACACTAGTAGTAGTAGCAGCAATAGCAGCAACGGCAGCAACGACAGCACCAGCGAACGGTAGTGCCGTACCATCAGCAGTAGTGGCAATAAGAGCAGCAGCTGTAGTGACATCAGCCGTGAGCACTAATGTCACTGCTGACATCACTACTAAAGTCACTACTAATGTCGGCAGCAGCAGCAACAGCAACAACAACAGTAGCAGCCATAACAACAATAGTAGTAGCAACCGCAAAAGCAGTAGTAGTAGTAGCAAGTGCAACAATAACTGCCAGACTAGCCGGAGCAGCAGCAATAGCAGTGACAGGAGCCACTACAGCAGCCACTACAACAGTAGTAGTAGTTGTATCAGTAGCAGCAATTGCAGCAATAGTAGTAGTAGGAGTCGTAGTAGAAGTAGCAGCAGAAGCAAAAGCGATAATAACATAGCAACTAATGTAGCAGCAGCAGTAGCAGAAGAGTAACAGCCATTGCAGACGTCATCCACTCTTGGCTTGCATCACTACTGATGTCCTTATTGACGTCAGCTGCACTATTGACATCAGTACTGAAGTCACTACTGATGTCACCAATAAGTTCAGCACAAGAACAAAATCAAAGGGAGCCATGGCTTTAAGTGAGGAGGGGTCCTCCTCTACGGGAGGACTCATTGATCCCCCTTTTGTGTAGCAAGTGCTGTAGCTGCACTAGTAGTAACAATAACAGTAGCTACTGTCGTTGCACGAGCAACAGAAGTAGCAATTGTAGCAGTAGTACTAGCAATTGCAGCATCCACAACAGCAACCGCTGCAATAGCAGTAGCTGTACCACTAGTAGCAGCAACAAAAATAGCAACTATTACTAGAGTAGCCTCTATGGCAGTAGCAACAACAGCAACAGCAGCATCAGCAACAGTTACAACTACAGCAGTAACAGCAATAGCAACCATAGAAGAAGCAGCAATAGCATCTACAACAGCAGTAATAGCAGCAGCCGCAGCAACACCAACAACCTATAAGATGTGTTGTCGCCCTTGCTAGTTTGTTAGATGTGCTACCTTCCATACGCCATCCCCTCGCAATGCTGACGCAACAGCAAGCAGCACTGCACTTGCGGACACAGCTGCCGTAGCAGCAGTCACTGAAGCAGCAAGAATATCAACAACAGCATCAGCAGTCACTGCGTTTCCTTTCACCCGGGCATGCTAGTCCTGCCATTTCCTTTGCTTCACAATATTTGGTGCTATAACCCCGCCCCTGCCGCTCCCGGCTGGCGAGTACTCCCGGAGCTAGAGCTCAGCCTCCGCATCTGGGCGAAGGGTGAAGTCTTATGGCCATACTACGTCTTGCCCTACGACTTCACCTAGGACGATCTGGTGTATGATGCTAGTCACGCTGTACATGCCCTCGTCCCCGTCGTCCCTTCGGCTTCATGTCTTGCAAATTCTCCACAAGCGGCCTCCCCAACGCCGTAGTGGCGTGGCTCACCCTCACGCGCCCTCATCACCTTTCCAGCAAGGCAGAGACCAGCCTCCCGCTTCGGGAGTTTAACTCCCTCCATATGGTGGAGACCGAGATGGTCACCTCCTTTTGGTAGTGGGTAGAGGACATCCTTTGCCACCTGGGACACGCTGCACCACCCCCTCTGTTTTCGCTCTTCACCATCAAGCACGACGCAACTAACATGTTCGTCGACGTCTTCGTACATTACCCTCAGGACGTTCTTGCCATGATGGCTGCCTAGGGCACCCTCAGGCCGTGGGCATACCAGCTCTTTCCCCGCATTGAGGAGGCTTATCAGGATTCCCACATCGAGTGCACGGAGGCCCTTGCCTCTCCTGCCATCGCCTCGGTGGTTGTCACCTCCCCGGCAGCAACTGCGTCCTCCGGTGCCTCATCATTCGATAGGAAGAAACGTAGGGGCAATAAGGGCAAGGGCCCATAGCAGCATCCGAGCATATCCAATGGCGGCAGCTTAGTTTGCCACATCAGTGGCCATCCAAGACACGGGGAGTACACGTGTTTGCTTTCGATAGATGAGGCCTGCATCATCGCCACCATGCGTCGCTAGTGTGAGTGCCGCCTCGCCACCACTGCTGTAACTATCACTCCATTCGTGCCTTGTCCCTTCGTCCGTTCCGTTCTCTATTGTGCCCTCCCCACTTGCTCCTCTTCGTGATGATGTCACCAGGTTGGATGCCTGGCAGTCTAGATTTGCACCCCCGTCCACTACGTCCGCGTCCCTCGCCCACTGCCATGTGACCGTTAGTGACCTGGCCACACTGGACCAGGACCCTGCCGAGACCAGGATCATCGACTCCGGGGCCACACATGACATGACAGCCTTGCGTTAGGCCTTTAGCGTCCTTGGCCCCATTACCGATGTCTCTGGGGTTCGGAATAGTTCTGATTACGTCCTACCCGTTCGCGATGTCGGTGTAGTTCATTTCTATGTTCTTCTTGGGGATGTCTTTGTATCCAATGTCCTCTTTGTCCGTTGTCTTCAACTTAGCCTCCTGTCTGTCACTACCCTTGACTACATGAGCATGGACGTACTGCACTTACGTGGTGTTGGCACTGTGTCATTCTGTCCATCTGGCCGTGTTGTTGTTTTGCATGCCACCTCTTATGGCAACTTATGGCACGTGCCGCGCCTTTCCGTATCTCTCTCTGTCCCCTCCCCATCGGCTGACACAGGCCATGTGTTTGATGTTATCACACTCTCTTCGCAAGACACCCGTCTCCCGCATCGCCGACTCTGTCACGTCCACTCTGCCGCTGTCGAGAGCATGCTCTACACACAACGAGCCAAAGGCCTTGATACAGCCTCCTTTCCACTGCCGTGTCCCACTGAGTGCATGGAGTGCGCTCAGGGCAAGATGCACCGGTCCACCTACTCCCTATCCTCCTCTCGTGCGTCCGCCCCGCTGGACCTGGTTCACTCTGATATCATGGATCGTTGGAAAGCACGGACGTTATGTTCTCACCCTCAAGGACGACTACTCTCGCTATCGCTGGGTCTTTAGTCTTTGACAGAAGAGCTATGTCACCCCCACCATTCGGGACTGGCTTTTCCTCATTGAGCGCGATTGTAGTCGCGCTCTTTGTCGCTCCCACTCTGATCACAAGGGTAAATTTATGGGAGAGGCTACACTCTTCCTCGCCTCCCGTGGTATCCATCATAAGACGTCAGCGCCTTATACAACAGCCTAGAACGACGTCACTGAGCGATAGAACCACACCATGGCCGAAGCTGTCCTCACCATGCGGGTCGAGTCTAGACTTTCTGATGGCTTCTACTTCAAGGCCATGACCTACATGACGTGGGTCTGGAACCGGGTTCCCCACTTACCTCTTCCACGTTAGTCCACACCATACCAGGACAGATGTGGTGATCAAGCTCACCTCTGCCGGGCTCGTATCTGGGGCTACGTTGCCATCGTGTGGTTACTCGCCCCATACCAGGGCAACAAGCTCGAGCTTCACGGTCGTCCTTGTACCTTTCTCGGCTTCTCGCATTAGTCCAAGGCATGGCGCCTCTGGGATCCCTCCTAGCGCTGCATCATCGAGTCCGGGGATGTTTGTTTCTTTGAGGATTTCTTTCCCCATGACTTCATTTGCTCCGGCGTGTTTGTGTCCCTCTCGTCACATGGGAGAGTGGTGGGTGCGTCCTCTGTCCAGCCGTTTATAGGCGTCACATCGTTTACGCCCACCGGTCCTCACGGGCCGGCTGTCCCACCCTTGTCTGCATGTCCCTTTCGTCATCCGTGTTCACTGGCCCTTCGGAGCCGGCCACCCCATATGAGTCCGTTGGCCCTTCTAACCCAGCCGCCTTGTTTGCGTCTGCTAGCCTCTCTGAGCCGGCTGCTCCGTCCGTGTCTGCCAGCCCTTCACGGCCGGCTGCACCGCTTGTGTCTGCGAGCCCCTTCGAGCCGGCTGTCCCGCCTGTGTACACCAGCTCCTCCGGCTTGGCTGCCCCGTCCGTGTCCCGTCGCCCCTCTGAGTCGGCCACCCTGTTCTCGTCCGCTAGCCTCTCTGAGCCAACCACTCCGTCTGTGCCCTCCAGCTCCTTGGGGCTGGCTGCCCCGCCTGTGTCCGCCAGCCCCTCCGGGCTGGCTGCCCCGTTCGCTTCTGCCAGCCCCTCCGGGCCCGCCGCTCCGTCCATGCCGGTACACTACACACAAGGAGCTCTACATGGTGCAGCCTCCAGGCTTTGACAATGGCTCTGGCAAGGTTTGGAAGCTACGGAAAGCCCTTTATGGCCTGAAGCAGTCACCGCGCTGCTAGAATTAGGAGATCATTCATACAATTCTTAACGGCGACCTCATTCGCAACACTGCCTACCCAACACTATTCTTCAGCCCGTGAGGCCAGAACTTTGTCACTGTCCTGGCCTATGTCAACGCCCTGCTCATCGCGTTGCCAGATGCAGTTGCCATCTAGTAGGTCAAGGAGATGCTACATGCTGCCTACGAGATGAAGGACCTCGGGTCATTACAAGTATTTCTAGGCATGGATCTTGAGCATGATCGCTCCATGGGTCTCCAGCACGTCCATCAGGTCGCTTACGTCTAGACCTTGTCTGAGCACTCTGTTGAGGACATGCCCCTCGTGCCGAGAGCATACTCATCCATGTCGTCGATGGTCAGGCGAAGCTTAAGAGCTCTGATCCAGTGATGGTGGGGGAGCTAATAGATGTGAGCCCGTACCTAAGTGTCATCAGATCACTAATGTTCTTGGCGCCGATGATGCTTCCAGACATTGCGTTCGCTGTCAACCTCCTTGTCCAGTTCTCTCAGGAGCTGCATCACCTCCACTTTGAGGTCGCGATCCGAGTAGTGCGCTATGTCGTCTCGACCCCATGGCGAGGTCTCATGTTCTGTTGACAGCCGTCCGTTATTGCGGTGGGCTACACCAACAGTGACTGGGCCGGTAGCCCAGATGGTAAGAGTCGTACTGGCAGGATCTTTCTTTTTGGTGGCATGGCTGTGTCCTTACGCAGTGGCAAGTAAGGCTGCATTGCATGTAGCGTTGCTGAGTCGGAGTATGTGGCCCTTGGTTCTAGCGCATGTGAGAGTGTGTGGTTGCGTCGCCTGTTGTCCGAATTGCGTCAGTCTATCACATCCATCACATTGCAGAGGGACAATGAGACATTGCTGACAATGACAGTGTGCATCACACTCGCACAAAGCACATCAATGTCGAGTATCATTATGTGCGTTCATTGTTTCATGAAGACAGCATCAACATTGTGTGGATTGAGACGACACGGCAGTTGGCTGACTTATTGACCAAGGCAATAAAGCGTGACTCGTTCTAGGAGGCTGTGAGTGTGGTAGGTGTACGTCCGTGATGTCCTCTCTCTCTCTCTCTCTCTCTCTCTCTCTCCCTCTCTCTCTCTCTCTACCCCTGTCCGCTTGGTCTTTGTGGTCTCTGCCCGTCTATGTGCACTATGCCTGTGAGTCATGGGGGAGTGTTGGCTTTCACACATCTCTATTACACTCTGTTGTGTCCTCCTGGCTTGTATACATCACTGTGAAGATGACTGACGACAAGACATGACGCTGCTGGAGTGCCGTCTGGTGGAGCCGACATACGTTGAGGCCTACACGAATTTTGCTTGAGCTTCCTCCCTCCAACGTGCTCTGATCCATCGGCAAACCTCCATGGAATTCGTGCCGTCGGCATTGACAGTCGGTGCATGTGCTGTATGCAAGCGTCTAGTGGTGGGTCTAACTGCGCTACTGCATCTACAGCGCCATGCTCAACTTATGGTCCAAGTTTCATATTATTCGAACACTGTTGGTACCGGGGACTAACGTAGACGCTGCTTGGGTTTAGGCCGCTAAAACTCATTGTTGCTATTTTTCTAGGTGATTTTGACTGCACGCATACGTTTGTAGCGTGCGTATCATGATATGGTCCAGGTTTAAGCAAGAAGGACGACGCCCGGGTTTTTGGGCTGTCGGTTGTCTGGCAGGGCTTATCGAGAAAACCCTGCCTTCCAGAGAAAATGCTGATTATCCCCTGTTTTGTCACCCTTAACCCTCATTTACCCCTCCGTCGGAGCAATAAGCCCCATCCACCCCTCCGTCGGAACGGTAAGCCCCATCCGTCCCTCCGCCAGAACGATAAGCATCATCCGCCCCTCCGCCAAAACGGTAAGCCTCATTCGCCCCTCCGCCACAACAATAAGGCTTATTCGCCCCTGTCCGGCAAAAAAATGCCCAATCCGCCTCCCCATTTTCACCATGCTCAAACAACGACGCATGTCGCTGCTTAAGCATGGTTAAATCGGGCATGTCGTGCTAGAATGCGGCTCTCCATCGTGACCGTCGTGATGGAGGGCTGCATTCTAGCATCGAGGGGTGGGGGGGGTGGGGGGATTGCCGGCAGACATTCGTCGGTCAGAATTTCGTTAACTGCCGTCACCCCCCCCTCGCCTCTCGCAGCCCACCAGCCCACCCACCCGCCCGTTGATCGAGGCCCTCACGATTGAGGGCCGCGGTGGAACGGGCTAACGGTGGGCTGCCGGGAAGCGGTGGGGAGTGTGGGGGGGGGGGGGTGGTTTCCACGGGGATTCTGGCCGACGGGCGTCCATAGGAATTCCCAACGGGAGTCGAAAATCCCTTTTTATTTAACACTTTGTTCAACTTTATACCCTCGTTTGAGATACAAACAATGGACACACCCATCCCCTTTTTACATCCAAGTGTTGAGGGTTTATTTTTGCGCGGGCACCTGCTGGACCCCGAGGTAGCGGGGCTCAACAGTTACCCTTTGAACACTGGGGAGTCTTGGAACCCCCATGCAAATTCCTTGCAAACCACTTACAAAAATCACAAACCCTTCTTTTCAGGAGTTTGCAATAATTGGGTAAGAATGTGTGACGTCAACATGTCGACGCCGCATCCATGCGACGTTGAAATGCTATCTTTTGACAAACGAAATGAGTATATCGTTGATTTTCTACGCCATGATTTTTGCGTCATTGCAGAAGGGGCGAGTCAGGCTTATTGTTCAGGCAAAGGGGCAAATGAGGCTTATCCTTCTGGCGGGGGGCGGATGAGGCTTTTCGTTCAGACGGAGGGGCGGATGGGGTTTATCGTTCTGGCGGAGGGGCGGATGGGGCTTATTGTTCCGACGGAGGGGCGGATGGGGCTTATTGTCCAAAACGAGGGGTACATGGTCATTCTGCCCGCCAGAGAATAGGTCATTTTTTTGATTGGCCTAGAAACTGAGTAACAAGCTCTACAGAGATGGGGGGGAGCTAGAACTTGGAGGAGTCTCCCATTGTTGCTTTTTCTCACTTCCTAATCTGTCATTTTCAGTTTTTAGCTGTTGTCTGACGCAAACGATGGCGCACGCGTTTCTCAGCAACAACACCAGAGCTCTCAAACTTTTACGATGGTGCAGCAGACGGAGGGGGTAGCTTAAGCAATGAGCGTGGGTTCTCGCACGCTGCATCAACAACGCTGCTACCTGCTGCGTTAGGTTTCTAATTGAATCTGGATTTAGAAAGATGCGCATCGCATCTTCACCGTAGATTCTTGAAGCCCCACGATTTCTTGGTGGACCCTCTTGAATCTGCCCACTCATGATGTGACTCCGCATGCGTCGATGGACAATCGACACAATGACCCGGACTATGCTTCATCCGTAACTCGACACTTTTATATATATTTTGTATCAATTCGACACTTGTCATGGAAGTAAACTTACCACTAATTATAAATCTCCCAATTTCCCCAAATTCTTAATCCTGTTCTGCCTTGCAACTTCTACCTTTTCACCATCTACGCTCCGTTTTGGAACTGGAGTACCTGTAACCAAGCCCAGAATGTAATGGAATTGGAATTATCGGCCAGTTTTGCGAATGCACTGGTTTGCCTCCAGTGCGCTGGTCTGCCTCCAGACACCTCCCGGCCAGACGCTTCCCACCACTCGCCCGTTCTGTCTGGAGCCATGTGCAGTGTTTCGCTTGGGCACGGATTCGCAGCATCTTCGTAGCAACAGCCCAGCAGAGAATTTGCGGCGTGAGTGGTCCGCCGCAATGCCGGCCCCTCAGCCTTCGCGTGCGCCTCTCCTTGCGCTCGTCGCGCTCTGCATCTGCACCACCGCATGTCTCGGAAGCTCCCAGGGCCACGAAGACCCCAGGGAAAGTGCGTACGGCCGTACTCAAAAGCGAAAGTCCCGTCGGTGCGGGGCATGCGGGCACTGGTTAGCTCATGGATCCTGCTCGCTTGGGTGGATCGCAGCCAAGGACCAAGCTCTGTTCTAGATTGGTTTGGACTCACTTAACACAGTTTGGCGTGCTGCACTTTCGCTTGCTCTGGTTTGGCTTGTTATGGGGTAGCTTGTTTTGACTTCCAATGGTTTGACTTGGTGTGGATGGGCCTCGTTTCGTTGCTCCTTGTTTGCCTGGCCTAGCTTGGACTGGCTTGGTCATGTTTGAGTTGGTTGGTTAGTTAGGATTGGTTTGGCTTGGTCTCCCTCGGAGTCTGAGCTGGTGATATCTGTGGGTTGCTTGCGGGCCTGCCTTCAATCGTGGCACCGCTGGGCGAGATGGCATAGATTGGGGCGGAACTTAGGGCTACATGACTTACACCCGGAGGACTTCCACTGGTCCTCCAGATCCTTGGGGAAACGTCCTTGATTGCCGCACCTGTTGCCTTTGGATTCCTCCTTACTCCATCGCCCCGCATGCACGCATGTGTGCATGCATGCGGCATGCGTGCATGCGTCCCTGTGTGGGTGCGTGCATGCATGCATGTATGTGCGCGGGTGTGTGCGTGCGTGATGTTTCCTGGCAGTTTTCTGTGCACACAAGAACCGGGGTCAATTTGTGAAAGAGTCCAGTCCAGAAATCCACCATAGGTTCTGATCAGTTTTTGCTAGGGATGGAAAACAGCGGATTTCAACTTTTGGCTTCTCGGTTTCGGTCTGTCTTGCTGTAAAGGTAGGTTTTGCCCTCTAGCCTAGAACAGAAACCGAACTGAACAGGTGTGGTTTCAGATTTAGTTCGGTTCTAGGGCAATTTAATCCATTTTTGTTGATTTTTGTGAATTCGGTGGGTTGGTTTCCGTCTTGGCTTCGGTTCCGGCTTGGTTTTTTCAGTTGTCTTGGTCCAACAAGACCGCGGCCATCCCTAGTTATGCGCATTTACCTTGCGGTACACCTGCAAAATTGTGCGCCCGCCACACGGTGCAACAAATTGGAGGGGATGTTGCGGCAAAGGTGGGGCAGATGGGATGGACGCAGGAACTGGCCACAACTGCTCGAATTGGAGGATCTCATTTTGAGTTATTGAATCAAGCAGCGTGTACAGAGCAGGGTCGAAGAGGACCATTCTGAATTTCGTCTCCCATGCACTCAAGTACCCAGATTGCTATCGGTTCAAAATTTGCCCAGAGGTTCTCTAAATGGACTCAAGATAAATTCCTTCACAAAGACCCATGTGAATTTTGGCGGGAGTAGGGTAACGCGGAGGACAATCGCTTCCCAGCACACTCTAGCAACCTAAAAGTTGAAGATGCAATGGACTTGCAGGCTCTTGAGCTCATTTAGCTGCGGTGGAGAGTGCACAGGGGTGCCGGTGTGAGTGGGTGGGCTCTCGGACTGGGACAGGGTCTTCAAGGCAGCTCCCACGCGCCATGAACATGAGAGGCTCATGTGCTATGCCAGATCTGGCCTTGAACGTGAGCTCCTGTAGCTTGGCACACCAGCAACAAAAGCACACCAGCAGCAAAGACACACCAGCAAGGAAGGCACACCAGCAATGAAGGCACACCAGCAACAACGGCAAACCAGCAACGAAGGCACGCCAGCAATGAAGGCACACCAGCAACGGTCTGGTGTTGTCAACCAGAGCGTGGCGGCCCACAGACATGCACTTGCATGTAGTAGACCTAGGAAACCGTCGGTTTAGGTTACAACCGAGACTGTAAGTGGTTTTTCCGTTTTGGTTTCGAGTTAAATAACTTTCTAGGTCTTCTGACTGCAGTTGTGAACCAGAAACAAATCGAACCGGAAACCGGGTTCAAAATTTAAACTAGGCCCACACCTTCGCACGGCGATGCTTGTTGCCGAGATGAGCCTTCCTGAGGACTGGGGCACGACATACTTTTTGCACAGACAACCTGGCGTATAGGAGCGACACAACCACTACGGCCCGATGTTCTTTCCGCGCCTTTCTGCTCCTTCCTCTGCCTCTTCTTGCTCACAGTTATCTTCCCAGACTGGACTCGCTTCCTCTTCCCTCCCTGTTGCTGCTCCACCCCCACCTCATCTTCATTCTCCACCCCATCATCCTCCTCCTCATCTTCCTCATCTTCATCATCTTCCCCCCCACCATCATTGCCCTCCTCATTCCAGTCCTTGTTGTCATCATCCCCCCCCCTCATCATCATCCTCAGGGATCCTAAAATCGCCAATCGCTCAGATCGCTACTTCGTAAGAATTGCCAAAAAAACGCCATTCCTGCAGGTGGAAAGTAGTGATTAAATCGCTCCCCACTAAAAAATTTAAACTGAAAATGTCCTCCCACCCCAAATCTCTGAAATCTCCTTAGATGACCCCCTCCGCTAGATGACTTTCAGGCCTTCCACCCATGAATCTTTACCACCTAGCCCTCCCCACCCGCTCCAATTCCAACATCCTTGCTCTCTCCACCCTCAAATGGACCTCCACATGAAAATCTTCAAATTTGGGGAAACTCAAAACTTTGAAAACTTAAAATTTAACAATGAAAACTGCCCAAAAAAACGACGATTGAATCGCCTGAGCGATTAAATCGGCAAGTTATGCCAGAAAAGTAGCGATTTTCTGATCCCTGCTCATCCCGCCCC
>SZWC01001481.1:181539-194395 GCA_023375785.1 Penium margaritaceum
TCCACCCCCTCTTCGTCTCCCTACTTCTCCCCCCTCCCTCCTCCCTTATGTTCTCATATCCTCAGCCCATACTCAGCCCATACTTTGCCCATAATCAGCCAGCCCATACTCAGCCCCATTCTCAGCCATACTCTCGGCCCATACTCAGCCAGCCATGCTTTCTGTCCCCCCCTGTCCCAGGCCCCTCCTGAAGTGTAGTGAACATGTCCTAACTTTGCTCTTGATGAAAAAACCGAACCGAAACCGGTTTAAGACCGTTTTTCTCGGTTAAAACTGAGAAAACCGGTTTCGGTTCGGTTCCGGTTTGAGGGAAAAATCTGTTCTCTCTCTCTTTTTTTTTTTAATCGAAACCGAACCCAAAAACATGGTTTCGATTTTGGATAAACGGAAATCAAAAGTTTCCCAGCCCTATATGCAGATTGCATGCAGTTCGCAGCTGAGCTTGCATGCATTCTATTAATGTTTCTATTCCGCAACTGAGTGCATGCATTAGAGGTTGCAGGTACGATCCACAGCAGCAAATTTGAGTGCCACACGGTTGCTTCTGCAATCAGTTATTATTTGTGGCATGTGCTGTTGAGCCCTATCTTTGTGTGGTGCTGCTCAATGCTCTGCCATTTTGAGCTGCTCCAACTCCTGCTCTAGCTGTTGTTGAAGGAGTGTGCCCGCCTCTTCTTGCGTTTGTGTCTCTTGATGTAGCTGCATGCCTCAGCCTTTGCCTAGTCCCTTTGCCTACAACTGCCCTTACCCCTGCGCACGCCCCTTCCTATGCCCCTGTACCTGCCCCGCCCCCTAACCCAGCTGCTGCCCTCGCCCCGGCCCCTGGACCAGCCCCTCCCCATGCCCCCTCCCCATGCCCCCTCCCCTATCCCAGCCCTTGCCCACGCTCCCGTGCTAGACCCGGCCTCAGCCCTCGCCCTGCCCCTTCTCCCTCCTCCTGCCCTTCCCCGGCCTTCTCTCCCTCTTCCTCTAACCCCAGCCCCTGTGCCCTGCCTCAGCCCCTGCCTAACATCCGGCACCGCTAATGCCACAGCTCCAACTGCCTCTTGCCCAAGCCCGTGTTTAGCCCCAGGGCGGCCCTTTGGCAGCTGTGGCGGCTGCTGCAGCAAGTCTAAGCGACTGGGCTGTTCTCGCAGCATGGCTGTGTGTGGCGTGTACTCTTGTACTGCAATGGTTGGAAGAGGGGGTCCTGCTCACACTAGAAGCAGGTGTGTGGCTTGTGGCTGGTGGGCCAGATGGGAGGCAGCAATGACACTTATTTGCCTCTATGCGGTGCCATGTGTAGACTTCTGTGTGCGTGCCCTCCCCCCTGGGTCAAATTGGCTGGCGGTGTTGCACCGGTTGACGAGGCAGTGTGGGAGGCAGTGCTCCTGCTCCTCCAGGTTGCAAGGGCACTTGCGGAGGGATCGGCAAGCTTCGTTCTGCAGAGGCAAGCGCGGCGTCAAGTCCAACTCCCACTCACCTTCAAAGGGCCCGGGCTGCTCGTAGCCAGTGATGGGGCCTTTGGCCTACGCTTGCGCGACGGGATCTTTGCTCCACGCTCTTTCAGCGGAGTTTGGGCCCTTCATCCATGCGGACCGTGAGCTCCAACTCCTCGCGATGGGGGTTGAGGTTGTGTCGACATTGCCCTGTCCGTTGTTCTAAAACTGAATTCTGTCAAGGCAATACAACGGTCTCCACCAGCAGATGGCCTTTTGTAATTCGCGTACCAGCGCGACCGGTGGATTGAGGAGGCAGCGTGGGTGGCGCATCAGCATTGCGGCTGAACGGGAGGGTCACTGGAGCAGATTGCGCATCCCATGGACTGCGCTCAAAACGCGCACAAGCAGTGCTCGGCGATAGCGATGAGGGGCAACTCGCTCTAGCTGTTAGCCACTCCGTCCGGGGTGCACGGCCCGACCTCCCTGTTGCCAGATGACTTGTGACTCCGTGGCCCAACTTCTTGCCGGGATGGATGGTTTAGACTCGGTGGTAGTCGCCCGGTGACTGCGTTGGGGTGGCATGATACTGCGTGTCCACCACACCATCCGTGACGAGCTTGCCGACATATGCAGGGAGCACCAGCTGCTAGTGCAGGCGGATCATGAGGGGATCCTGCTGTTGCTAGGGGTTAAGGAAGGGGAACGGGCAACCTGTCGATGGATGACCGGAAGGTAGGCACCTTTGCGGTGCTCGACGTCACGACAGCGGACGCGCAAGGGCGAAGGGCCATCGGGCTTGGGAAAGCAATTACGGCAATCGAGGACGCGACGTTGGCCAAGTACGGCAAGGCTCGACGCTTTGGCTACTTTATGCGCCCCCTAGCAAGGGAGACTCGAGGCGGCCTGGGGGACAAGTTCTTGGTCTTCCTTGTCTGGCTGGCTAAGTTCTACCTGGCTTGAGGCCCGCGCCGCTACTCGGCTGAGCCGTCCAAGCGCTGGGCCCAATGGGCAGTAACCGTGTTGGCAGCTTGTGTGTCCATTGCGGGCATCCGTAGCCAGTGCGCGGTCATCCGGCTCTCAGCATCACGCACAGCTAGGCTTGAGAGCCACGGCTGGAGGAGGAGGTTGAGCTGCTGGCTGGCGGGGCCGAGTTTTTGAGTGCGTTTGTGCTCTCGGATCTTTGTGGGATTGAGCCTGTCTTGATTGGGGTCTAGCTCACCACCCACCCACCTTATCCTACCGTAGATGACGTTGGAACTGTATACCACGTGGTTGTGCAGGTCCGTGGCGGCATTCCTTCTGATCCGTTAATAGCAATGATCAAAAGTCCAGAAAAGACATAGCAGTGGGCATGAGAGGGCTGCTCAAGAGGACTTGGTAGGGTGGGCCAGTCGTTCGGTAGCTTACTTGTCACAATGCCTTTTGTTTGCAGGCATTTGGCGCCAGCGTGCGGTTATCCTCCAGGCATGCGTGACTCACGGGCGACCGGATGGCATCCTCTACCAAGATCTCCATGGGGTCAAGCCTGCTCCCTGGCTCCTTGGTGCTTTTTGTCCTGTCTCACGTCGAGCCCGTGGATGCACAGGTGTAGCGATCCCGGCCGCACGGCTGTGCCCAAGAACCATTTGTATTCTGGAGACGTGGCTTGTACCTATCCTATATCTTGTTTGCTGTGGTGCACAAGACGTTGGCATCCTCCCCACCATCGCTTGTGAAGCAAGAATTTACCGGAAAAAAGAAAAAGGAAAAAGGAGAATCATATTAGTCTTGAATATAGCGAAACGGCTAATAAAATGTGTGATTTCTTAGGATCATTTTCAATGTTTTGCTGTTATTGCAATAAGACTGCAATAAAGCAATGAATTTGACAGTCATCGCGATGTCTTTGTGCAAGAATTATTCCGATGAATTAGACCTCACAAGGATCCCTTTTGCTTTTTCTTATCTTTATCCAGGATTTTTATCCCGATAATCTGTACTTTTTTTCAATAAAATGGGTCCTCACAAGGACTCCTTCCAGTTCACTCTAAACACTGGCAAACAAAGATCATTTTGACCAACAGTTGGCATTGTCAACTAGCATTGACCATGTTTCTGCAATACCAGTTTGATTAGACTGACTGCAACTGAAGAGTGAAAATGAAACAGATCGAGCGTCTGCCCCTCCTGAGCCAACTTGGCCTGGCCAAGGACCAGAGTCATATCAGCGACGAAGTGGTGGGGAACAACTAGGACGAGTTCGTCCTGGACTGCAGCATGATTTCTTGGTTGATGTGCTTGAGCCCATCTCTTGCATCAGATGGGAGATTTGAACTACCAGGCCTAGGCACAAGCACGCTTGCCAGCCTTCCTGCAGTCGTCGGGGCTTTTGTGCATGAACCTACAATGGAAAGATGGGCACACTTTCATATGTGCTAGCATGCCTATTCCTCTTCTTCACGTGGTGCCTCTGCTCCTCCCCTTTCCTCTTGCCTCATGTTCTCGTTCCTTGCTTGCTGTCCCACAGTCTAGCCGTCTTTTCTCTGTCTGTGTTTTGTTCTGGAAGTGTTGATCTTTCCTCTACCTTCTTAGTTTGCTGCATTGACAAACGTTGGTGTTCTTGCAGAGCCATGAATGTAGGTAGTTAAGGTATCCTGGGTATCCTTCTTGCTGGCTGGTTGTGCTTGTTCAGCTGGACAGCAGACTTCGGCGGGGTATTGCCTTGACAGCAACAAAGTTGATCAGATTGACGACGTCACCGTCCAGCTACCACCATGGGAGGGTTCCCTACCATCGGCAGTTCTGCAGAGAGCCATCGCACACATGGGGGACCTCATGCGATTCGACCGGCTTCTGCACAAGGTCTGGAAAAGGAAGTGGGCGGAAATTCTTGAAAGCATGGCTTGGTGACTGCCTGCTACATTGTTGTCAACGGGTTGAAGTTACTGTCACTCCCCTCACTTTTTATACCTTGAAGGTATAACAACTTTTGTCTCAACCCGAAATTGGGGGTGCTCGACAAGATATGAGGGGGTGCGTGCGCAGAGGCAATGAAGCTAGCGGGGGAACTCTATCTTACACCAAGGCGTGCAAAAGCTGTGACTTGCGCTTCATTAATGCACATCCTCACTTGTGTGTGCGGCAAATGCACGAACATCGTGATCCAGTAACTGGGTTCTTGTTGAACACAGAGGAATGCAAGAGTGAGGATGCAGTGGACGTCTGCAGGCAGGAGCTGTTTATGCCTCTGAGCAGATTGGTTGGTGAAGACAGGCTCAGGGGCTGTGAGACCGTCACATCTGGTGTTGTAGTTGTAGCTGTCTTGGGCAGTGTGGTTTCTGCTGCTGGTGGTGTAGGCGTAGCTGGAGGTGCTGTGGTGCAGGTGAGTGCGGAAGGGGAGGGTTGGTGCGGGTGCTAGTGGTGAGCTTGTGGACTTTAGGCGGTGCGTAAGCGCACCAGTCAGCAAGATGAGTTGCCAATGGCTTTGGATGACAAAGGGCGGTAGCAGGTCAAGACCAGGTTTTTGAAAGAGTTTCGTTGCGCCAACTAATCTGGTCCAAATGATTCAGTGGCTGAATCATTCTGTCCTCCGAGTGTGCACATCTTCCGGAGTCTGTGTGGTCTACCTCAGATAGCCTGTGAAATGGGAGCCAGAGAATGTGGAACGGTAGAAAGAAGGCTTTGTATTGAAAATAGAGGGAGGAAGGCCTGAACCCTGGCTCTCCCTGTTGGATGAGCACCATCGGTCGAAGTTTGTAGGTCCAGAGTTCGGTGTTCAACTGTTTGAAACCGGCCAATTCAGATATGCCAAATTAATTAATGCCAAACTGGCCCAACTATTTCTCCCGGTGTAACAGGGTGATCTTTGTCGAGAGGGACGGGTCATGAAGACCACGTCGATGATCAATACCTTTCTAATCGAACGAAGGAGAGGTTCATCCTTTCAACCCTGTAATACTAATAGTGTCCCTATCTGACCTCGTGTACAGCTGCTGTGCTTACTATCACTTTTCCATGGTTTTTGACGTGGTCACCGTCCTGCATCTCCCACGCACTGAGCATAACATGTTTTTGCGTTGACCGTCTTGTACGTCCCACCTGTCTTTTGAGGGGAGGATTCTATCTGTGCCATCTTGACTCATCTTGCAACCTCCCACTGCAGGTCCTTGTGCAACGCAAGCCCATCACTGTGGTGATTTTGGGAAGCAGCATTACCTTGAGAGCGGGCCGAGAAGGACCACAGATGAAAGTGTTAAACCTGGACGCCATGTCTGTAAAGAGGTGCGACAGTGACGATGGCCCCTAATAAGGACTTATTTTCTCTGTTGGTGGTGGGGTTCTAACCAGCTTTGCCATCCTACCGGCACTGTAGGCCCCCAAGGCAGTTGCCAGATTTAGACCTCAAGCCCCGGCCAGCCCGGCCCAAGAGCAGTCTAGGCAAAGTCTCCACATCTGGACCTGAACCCTGGCCTCGTACTTTGGAGCTATGCATTCATACGGTTGGGATAGGCGAAGACCATGAAGTTCTTTTATTTCTTCCTTACGATAATGATGATTTCCACCATCAATCTCATCACAGTCTTCTTTATTTTATCTTGCCTAGTTGGGGGTGATGTTTTTCTTATCTCCTCAACCTCTCCCCAGGCACTGCAATTAGAGTTGGAAAACCGCGGTTTTAGATTAAAACCGGAACCAAAATTAGATTTTCCAATTTTGGTTCCGGTCTTTTTTTTTTCTCCATCTAAGTTTTCTTCTCTGAGGTGGAACCAAAACCCAATCAAAATCAGAAAAACCGGAAAAACTCGAATTTCTCCCTCAAGGTAGGGCTGGGGTCGGTTTTAACCAATTTCCGGTTTTTCACGGTTTCTCTGTTGAAAAAACCGGTTTGAAACCGAACCGAAACCGACTTCCCGTTTCGGTTTGGTTTCGGTTTGACCTACCAAAACTGGAAACCCCGGATCTGAGACCGGGGGTTTCCTTCTCATCACTCCCAATTTCGGTTAGAAACCGGTTTTCTCGGTTAAGACCAACAAAACCGGTTTCGGTTCGGTTTCGGTTAGAGGGAAAACAGGAAAAACTGGATCCCTTTTTTTTAACCGAATCTGAACCGAAAAAATCGGTTTCGATTTCTGTTAAAACCGAAATCGGCGGTTTTCCAGCCCTACCTCAAGGTCTGTGAAGAAACCGGTTTTATATGTGAAATCGGCTTCCAAAGGGGAAACCAAAAGCGAACCAAAATCGATCGACCTTTCCATTAGGTTTGGTTTCGATTCCGGTTTTCCAGTTACAAAAACCGGAAAAACTGAGGTTAGATTATAATCTGCCCCATCTCTAACTGTAATGCTATCCATTGTCGTCGAGATGACAAATACAGGGGAACAAGAATGGCAGGTGATTTGGGGGTAGAGCCAGAGGAGGGGGATAGGGAGAAAGAGGGGGAGGGGGAGGGTGAGTGGGACGTGGGGAAAGTGGGGAAGGGGAGACGGATGGGGGGAGAACAAGGAGAGTTGAATATTGCAAAAAGAATCCTTTGGCAACGTTTGTTACTGCCGCAACGGCGGCCATAACAAACGGAAGCTAAAGATGTTACGCCAAAATCGAAGTTTGAAATTTTGATTTCGTTTGGTCAAATTTTGACATTGACTAATTTCGATCAATTTCAACAAAACGAAATTGAATTTCGTTTCGTTCTGACTGGCTCATTGCTTGTTTTGATTTTGATTCAATTGTGACCAGTTATTGTGTTTTTTCTTTCAATTCCCATTCTGCATACTTGTTGCCCAATTTTAAGCTTGTACACGTGCGTACAGATGTCACTTGACCGTAGGGATGGCCTCGGTTTTGAACCGAACTCGGTTTTGGGACCAAAACCAAACCGAAAAAACCGAACCGAAACCGAAACCGAAACCGAGTTCGGTTTCGGTTCGGTTTCGGTTTTGGCTGAACCAAAACCGAATTCCTACAGTACTCAGTCTGTAAGAGGTTCGGTTTTGGTTTTTTTTGCCTTTCTCACAAAAAATTGACCAAAACTGACCAAAACCGACCTAAAACCGACCAAAACCGACCAAAACCAACCTAAAACCGACCCAAAACTCACAAAAAGTGATCAAAACCGACCTAAACCGACTAAAACCGACCTAGAATCAACCCAAAACCGAAACCGAACCGGTTCGGTTCGGTTTCGGTTCAAGGCTAGAGGGAAAAACCGACCTAGAAAAAAAACCGAAAACCGAAACCGAAAACCGAAAAAACCGAAACCGAAAAACCGAAAACCGCGGTTTTCCATCCCTACTTGACCGTCACATCACATGTCGTTAAAAACTCTCAAAAGACAGATTTTCATCATTTTCTGCAAGTGGAAATGTGGTAAAACGAAATGAAACGAAATTATGTTTCAAATTTAGTGCTTATCTCATCCAATTTCAACAAAACGAAATTGGATATCGTTTTGTTTTGTTTCGTCCAAGACCTACTCATATTTCGTTTCGTTTCGACTTCTACTTGAGGTTGAAACGAAACAAAACCAGTTAAAATTCAATTTTGTTTCATCCTAACATCCTTAGTGGAAGCGGTGAGGTTGGGCAGGCCTCTGCTGCTCTATTCTGGGCGGCGGTGGTAGAAGCAATGCAACTCCTTGTGTGGACGTTGGTGACACCGCTGGCACCATGTCACGAGGGTTTGGGCTGAAACAAATCTAATTTCCAAGTTTTCCAGGTTTTCAGGTCCTTTTCCAGTTTTTTTCCGTTTTTTTTTGGAAAACTGTTCTATTGATGTAATAGGAAAGCATGTAGAGTTGGGGCCAATTATAGTCTAATCTTGGTTTCTCCGGTTTTTGTAACCGGAAAACTGAAATAGAAACCGATCCTAATCGAAAGGTAGATTTCGATTCGGTTTCGGTTTCCCTTATGGAAACCGATTTCAGATATGAAATCGGTTTCTCCCTCACAAACTGTGAGGGAAAAAGTGGATCTTTTTTTCGACTTTCTCGGCTTTTAGATTTCGATAAGGTTTTGGTTCCACATCAGAGGGGAAAACCTGTGTAGAAAAACCGAAACCAAAATCAAGAAATTCGATTTTGATTTCGGTTTTAATCTAAAATCGCGATTTCCCAACACTAAAAGCATGCAAGGCCGCCCCGAACCGGCACAACTTCGGGGTATGAAAGAAAAAACCAAGTCACTCCTGACTGACACAACTTTGGGGTATGAAAGAAAAAGCCAAGGCGTAATTAACGGGGTATAGAGATTCATGCAAGCGCCGCCACTGTGGCAAACCGAGGTGGACTGCAGAAAATGGGAGTTGGGCTTCCCAGAATGTCAGCTCCACCCCGGAAAGGGCAGAGAGTATGAGGAGGGAGCGCACGCGTCTTTGGCGCACAATGGGGGCCACCTCGTCAGTGAAGGGGGCTAAGGCTCTGGCGTGGGTGGAGACGTAGAGCTGGATGGCCGCGCACTGGGCTCTGATCCCCGCAATGGAGACGCGCTGAGCGAGGATGCTCACCATCCGTTGTGCCCAATGTGCGAGGGCCTCCGCTGAGCACTATCGGGTCCCACATGAGAGACAGACCTTGGCCAGGCAAGCCAAGAAGTATAATTTCGTTTCGCTTCGTTTCGATGCCTTTCGACTTTGAAAAAATGATGAAAAACTATCTGTGGAGAAAGATGATGATAAGTGAGTGTCCAGTCATCTCTGTTCACATGTTTGCAAGCTTAAAAACAGGTCAAAAGCATGATGAATGGCATGTGAAAAAACCATAAATACAGGTCAAAATTGAATCAAAATCAAATTTTTTGAGGCGCGAGTCGAAACAAAACGAACTTCAATTGTGTTTTGTCAAAATTGGTCGAATCAAAACTAGTCAAAGTAAAAAAATGTCGAAACAAAATAAAAATTTTAAATTTTGATTTCGACCCAACATTCCTAGCCGGCAACACCATGTGCTCAGCCCGCAGCCTATTGGACCTGCACAGGCACAGTGCTACAATGCTACTGCCCCCACCTCCTCCACCCACCGCTCTTGTCGGCTCGCGTACACACCTCACTCAGCTACTGGTGGGGGCGTGGCGTTGGTCCCTACTGCGGCCCCTCTAAATAGGAGAAGGCACGAAACACCTATACTAGGAGCTCCTCCTCCACTCGTTACCAGAGGCGGGTGAGGAGCTCGAGAGTCTGAGAGGAAGGCAGGAAAGAGCCGAAGTCGGAGACGAGTGCATGGAGGAGGTAGCCAGTGGCGCATGCGAAGGCGAGCGGCGCCCGGTCGCAAGCACTTAGGAGTTGAGCACCGTCGAAGCGGAAGGGCAGCTGCACGTGCCACCGGGCGAGCTGCTGCATGTCCCAGTCCTCTACCCCTCGATCTGGAGCCACTGTCACCTGCAGCTGCGAGAGGACCGCCGCCCACACGGCCTCGATGAACCGCTGTAGCAATGCCAACCACCATCACTCAGGGGGCAGGGCTCGCAGGGATGACGCAGAGCTGGAGGAGGGTCATCGCTGCCTGGACATCCTCCGTGCAGCCAAGCTACAAGAGATCGCGGGTCTGCTGCGGCAGCCACGCCTCCGCCCACTCCTCTTGAAAATCGTGGGTGCCAATCGGGCAGCCCAGGACCTCCACTCCTCGAGTCGTCCAGGGCAGCCCTGTGACTGCGGGCGGGATGGCCTCTGCTGAGCGCTGCCACAACAGGCACTTCCTAGGCAAGACGTGTAGGCCGCGGAGCGCCGAAGCCTCCAAGAAGGCCGCCATGAAGGCCTCCACAGCTTGGATTGCTGCCTTCAGGAAGCCTGCAAAATACTCCCCAGCCTTCCGCTTTAGTTCCTCGCCCTTGGCCTGCACATACATCCAACCTATGTTAAGCTCCCCGGTCGATGGTCGACGGTCGAGGTTGACGGTCGATGGAGACCAGCTGGGCCAAGAGGTCGACGGTCGAGGTCGACAGACACAAAACGTTCTCAGAATGGCCTGAAACTTTGCACACTCCTACTTTCATGTATGGACATTGCATCTATGCACAAAAAGTGGACTTTCATTCATGTCATCCCTTGGTTATTGCATGTTCAATATCCCACTCTTGTTGCAAGTGTACTTTGACAAGAGAAGGTCCAAAATGCAACTTGGATTCACAAAAACAGGGGCTTGGAAACTGGAAAAGTTGGAAAAAAAATCAAGGAAAAAAAATGCACTTTTGGTCGCGAACTGCAATCCCTTAAAAAATGGTGTCTTTTGTTGTCGTGGGGGTTGCGAAGTGGGAGGTCCCTGGTTCGAACCCCCAGATCCGCACCCAGCAGAGCCGAATTTCGGCTAACTGCTGGGGGGGGGGGGGGGGGGGGGGGGGGGGGGGCTGGTCGCGACCTCGACCGGCGACCTGGTCGCGACCAGGCGACCTTCGACCGGGTGCACCCGGTCGAAGGTGGAGGTTAACATAGCATCCAACCTGTTGCTGTTGATCCCACCATGGCCATGGTAATGGCTCTCACCCGCCGGTCTGTCCAACCATCACTTTGCAGGTTGATTATGCTCACGTCCCACTCCGCCTCCATCCTGGCCACCATGTGCTCAGTGTCCTCAATGTATTTCTTCAGCCATGGGGCGCCCACTTTGTATGCGCTAGTCACCTTCCACTGCGGACCGTGCCAATCTGACAAAGCCCTGAAGAACTCAAGGGCTTCCGGAAGCCCTTGACGTGCAACCCTAGGCAGGTCGGCCGACAAAATGTACTTAGAGGTAGGCCGCAAAGCGATCGGCCTGGTGGAATCAACAGCGTCAACGTCAATTCGCGAAGCAAGGCGTTGACGAGCCTCTCGCTGTTGGGACTGCTGGCTCTCCTGTTGTGACTGCCTCGAGGCATATGAGGGACCAACGGGGATGGAGCCGATGTGGGGCAGGGGGTGGCTGAACCCTCCAGGGGGATGCCGAGGCTGGAGCTTAGGCGGAGGGCCAGGCGTCGCTCCTTGGGCCGCAGGTGCGTCCGGCCCAAAAGCTGCTCGAGCTTCCGACGCTACTGGGTGGCGGGGCGAAGTTCCCAGCGGGGGCGGTTGGTGGGGGAGCTTTGGGTGCCCCCCAAGGAGGACGAGCCAAGCGATTGGCTTGACGTCGGCCGCGCTCCCGGAGGCGGGAGTGATGGAGGGTGTAGGCAGAAGTGGCGATGGTGGCTGATGAGGTTGTTGGTGCTGTCGAGGCTGTCGGGACTGCTGGGGGGGAGGCTGTGACTCATCGGAGGCATCCGCCCCCATCGCCGGGCCTGTGGAGGTGTCGGATGGCAGGGGGCAGTCTGTTCGTGGGTGAGGTGCGGCTGAGAGAGAGGCCTCAATACGGCTGAGCCGCTGTCGAAATTTCGCCATGCGGGTTGTGGAGTCCACGTGATGCTCCTCGACCAGGCGGAGAGCGGCTAGCATGTCCCAAAGAATGGGAGATGCAGGGCCGTCCCTGGCTAATCCATCCTCCTCCTCGGGGCGTCTGGTTCGGAGCAGCCCCGGCAGCCCCTCCGTGAGCGTGATGATGAGGGCGGACGATGTGGTCGTGATCTCCTCCAATGTCTCTATGATTTCTCTATTCTCCAACCACGGCAGAAGTGCGCTGTGTATCATGCTCTCTAAGCCTACGATGTGGTTGTTGACGCGTTCAGAGAGGGATTTGTGGTGGGCCTTCTCGTCCTTCGCGAGTTGGTCCATCAGCTTCCCCATGTCTGCGCGGAGGTTGTGGACCGCCGTTTCTAACTTCCTGGAAAGTGCCGCCTCCGCCTGCTTAGCCGACGCCTCTAAGCGCTTTTCGCTTCCGTTCACTGTTTGACGAAGGAATTCCATTCCCAAGGCCTGCGTGTTGTCGACTGCTTCTACTACAGTCGCAACTTCTGAGAAACGCCTCTGTACCAGGAGTGCAGTTCCGTGGCGAACCGTCCAAGGAAGGACGCCGTTTGGTGGGAGATGTCCTCGACGCCCTCTACCCGGTCGGCAACGGTGAGCAGCTGAGTGTGGGCCTGCTGTATGGCCGTCGCGAGTAGCGTGGAGGCCCCGTGGGGCATGCTGGGAGCCCCTTGGGGCCGGGGGACCGCTTCTTCGACGGCGCCATCCGAGCGGAACACGACTCCCCCTTCTGCGCGTTTGACCTCCGCCCGGGCAAGCGCACGATGCCAGGAGGTGAGGGCAAGGGCGGCAGAGGGTGAGTTGTTTTTGGTGTCTTCTGTCATTGCTTCCGCCATGGTGAGCGGGGTCGGTTGCGGAGGGGGAGGGAGGAGGTGGGGTGGAGGGGGAGGGGAGGAAGGTGGAAGAGGAGGGTGAAGAGGCCGCGGGTTTGGAGGAGCGCGGGAGGAGGAGGAGGTGGAGGTGGACGTGGGGAAGGGGCCGGTGGCGAGGGAGGTGAAAGGAAGTAAGGAGGAGGGAGGGCCGCAATGGGGAGGAAATGGGGGGCGGCGGATGGGGAGGAGGGGGAAGGGGTGTGACAGGGAGGGGTGAAGGTGGGGCTG
>SZWC01001481.1:219110-232208 GCA_023375785.1 Penium margaritaceum
TTTCAGATGAACTTTACATGTAACTTGTACAACGTTTTTGGACAAATTGTGTGTATCAGTTTGGAGTTTAAGTCTCGTATGATCTGTGTTTGATTTCTTTTCACGTTCATATCAATGAATGAGCAGAAGACTAACCAGCAACACACTAGTTTCTTATGGTTCGTCTCAACTTCCGTCTCGGCTAAGTTTTCTTTCCTTACGACCTCTTGTGACCTCTCTCTTATGCGTGGAAGTGATGAGCTCTGACACAGGAACAGTGCAGGTAAGGCTTAGATCTGCAATTGATGAGTAGTTTCACACAGGTCACAAACGAGCCTCAACTGAATGTGATTGCAATGACTAGCAGCTAGTCTACCCAACGCCGTGTCCAAGTGGACAAGTGTGAGTTAGAGGGTACAGCTTGAACAGAATGAAACCTTCTAACGCAAAGGAACATACTACTGAGTGCCCGGGCCCTAATCACGAAGGAAACGAACGTTGTGTGGACATTGTCGTTGGTGTTGTGCATGTTGTCATTCGTATCGTGTGGACGTTGTTGTTGGTGTTGTGTGGACGGTGTCGTTGGTGTTGTGTAGACATTGTCAATGGTGTTGTGTGGATGTTGACGTTGGTGTTGTGTGGGCGTAGTTGGTGTTGTGTGAATGTTGTCATTGGTATTGTGTGCACGTTGTCGTTGGTGTTGTGTGGACGTTGTCGTTAGTCTTGTGTGGACGCGGTCATTGGTGTTGTGTGGACGTTGTCGTTGATGTTTTGTGGATGTTGTTGTTGGTGTTGTGTGGACGTTGTCGTTGGTGTTGCGTGGACATTGTTGGTGTTGTGTGTACGTTGTTGGTGTTGTGTGGACATACTCATTGGTGTTGTGTGCACATTGTCGTTGGTGTTTTGTGCATGTTGTCGTTGGTGTGTTTGGATGCTGTCATTGGTGTTATCTGGACATTGTCGTTGGTGTTTTGTGCATGTTGTCGTTGGTGTGTTTGGATGCTGTCATTGGTGTTATCTGGACATTGTCGTTGGTGTTGTGTGGGCGTTTTCGTTGGTGTTGTGTGGATACTGTCGGTGGTGTTGTGTGGACGTTGTCATCAGTGTTGTGTGCACGTTGTTGTTGGTGTTGTGTGGACGCTGTCGTTGGTGTTGTGTGGACGTTGTCTTTGGTGTCGTGTGGACGTTGTCATTGGTGTTGTGTGGACGTGATCGTTGGTGTTGTGTGGACGTTGTCATTGGTGTTCTGTGGATGTTGTCTTTGGTGTTGTGTGGACGTTGTCGTTGGTGTTGTGTGGACGCTGTCATTGGTGTTGTGTGGATGTTGTCGTTGGTGTTGTATGGACGCTGTCATTGGTGTTGTGTGGATGTTGTCGTTGGTGTTGTATGCACGTTGTCGTTGGTGTTGTGTGCAAGTTGTCGTTGGTGTTGTGTGCACGTTGTTGTTGGTGTTGTGTGGACGTTGTCTTTGGTGTTGCGTGTAGGTTGTCGTTTTTGTTGTGTGAATGCTGTCATTTGGTGTTGGTGGACGTTGTCGTTGGTGTTGTGCGGACGTTGTTGTTGTTGTTGTTGTTGTGTGCATGTTGTCGTTGGTGTTGTGTGGACGCGGTCATTGGTGTTGTGTGGACGTTGTTGTTGGTGTTGTATGGACGTTATTGTTGGTGTTGTGTGGACGTTGTCATTGGTGTTGTGTGCACGTTGTTGTTGGTGTTGTGTGGAGGCTGTCGTCGGTGTTGTGTGGATGTTGNCCCCCTCAGGTGGTATACGTGTTGAAGTAAGAGGCTAAAAGTACAAAGTTGATTTTGGGGCAATTGGTGCTGCTGTTGCGGTGCTCCACACTGCAGGGGCAGGTTCAAGGCAGGACGTCCAATAGTACATAGCAATCCATGACCATTGCACCACCGTCTCAGCTTGGCATACCTTGCAACCAATTATTCACTGGTCCCCCTGATGGAACACCTCATTGTACTCGTCGATGTGGTGCATGCTAGAGAACCACACGGTCGTCTTGCAAGTACCAAAATCTAGTGAAGATTACATGTACTTATCCACCAATTGCTGTGTGTTCTCATCTGATGCAAAATTCATTGAAGTGAAACTTATGTTGCTCGAAGTCCCAGGACAAGAGGAAGAGGGTAAGGCCAAGCCTGTGGGTGCTAGACTCGCTACATCAGTGCACCAACCACACGCTCTGAAGGATGCAGTCTCAAGAGTTGAATATGACACCGTGGAGAAACAGATTTTACCTCAGCCGTTGGTCAATGCACATCAGTCTCTAGCTGTGCTCCCCAAAAGTGAGTGCACTACCTGCATTTCACCGTGAATGTCACGCCCCCCCAGGCTTTTGCTGGTGTCAAAGATGTGGATGCCTATTCAAAGCCGACTACAGGCTTTGAATAGGCATCCATCAGCCTTTGATCCCATTCTTGACTCTGACACTCATGAGTTTGGGCTGAAAAGTACTCCGTGGTTGAGGACTGAATAAGTTCCCTATCTGGTGCATGCAGACTTCACCACATGAGCAGCTAATGGCCGAGTGTTCTCCACTAAGGCATGCACTCCCGAACCCTCCCCATAGGAGCCAAATACAGATCAGCACACTCTTGTAATGGATCTTACTTTGTGTTGTAATGATGAGCACACGAAGTACACTCATGTTTTCACACAAAACACACTCATTCACTCATACACCTCTCAATTTCATACACAAGTACAGACCCCACGCACAAAACACACTTTTTTCCACGCCTGAATTCACTCCACACATTCACTTTCACCTCAATCCCCCTATCCTTATTCTCTATAGCATGTCACACACAACATTGTACACCAGTGTGCATTCCTAATCTAAAGGCCCTCACTCACCTGTGCACCTCCTTATGCACTCATCAAATACACTTTAACATTGCACTTTTCCCTTCTCCATCCAACATATCTATAACCGTTCACACATAACCAAGTGAAATGTCATAAAGAGACACCACAATGCTGATTGAGAAAACGTTTACACCAATGGGAAACACAATTTTTTGCTGTTTGCATAATTTTGATATTCATTCAACGCTTTCAAATAATCCATCTGTACAAGTAAAAACTAGTGTCCACCTTTACCCACATCAAACTCAATCTTTCCTACACCTCCTCATGCACTACACACACACACACTTTCATCCCATACCAACCTCTAACACCTTCCACACTCCTATAACTTGAATAGTGTAACAATATACACTTGTGTGGTGCTTACCATTCACCAAAAAAAATTGAATTCACACTTGTACATTCACTTCCCACATAAAGTGCGCTCACCACCAGTCCTACCTTGCACCTAAACATGTCCTTTCCCATGTGACATTATACATTAGTGTATAACTGCACCCAAACCAAATACATGCATTCATAAGTCTTCAAATTCACTCCCCATATACACCTTCACCGAATCGCCCCCCGTTGCCTCCCATCCACATGTAGCCCAATCCACTTAATACATTACACAAGTGTGCATTTGTATTAAGAAAACACTTTGTCATTCATACACCACCTAATGCAACCCCCACATACACTTTCATCCCACACACCCCCTCCAAAACTCCATAAACCACCTTAGTCTCAACCTCTTAAACATTGTTAACTAGTAGCTTCCTAGAAAATTCATGTGACACGACTTCCCTTCATAAAAACCTCTTGTGAGATGAATAGGCTTCCTATATGAAGTCTTGGAGATAAAGTTTGGGCATGTAATTGGTTGAAAGTTTTTTTCTTAACTCAATTTCAACTTCTTGGTGCTTGAATAAAGTTGTCTTTGCCTCCTTGAACATGTGTCGAGGCCCATCGGAGATCCAAGAATATTGAGAAGGCTTGGAAGAACTCTAGGAACCATTTTTGCAGTTTTTGCATGCATCTTGTCAACTCTCAACACCTTCTAAATTTCCACTACCGCTTGTGGCGATTCCACATGCAAGGACATAAACATAACTAGTAAACCTGTCTTGAGAAGTTCGTAGGTGAGCTCGCTTGTTTTGGAAAGGTCGCAGGCGAGTAGGAAGGATGGGACAGATGGCCTATCCTGACTCATTGGTGGCAATGAAAGAGTGAGTTTGCTTTTTCTTTTTCACATAATTCTTTATTAATGAGAACGAACATGCAAATGCCGCCCCTGACCGGCACATCATCGGGGTATGAAGACATGCAAAAGCCACCACCCACGGCACAAGGAGGAGAAGAAAAGCAAGGAAACCAGCGTCAAGGACCAAAGAGACTCCCCTCACCATCCAACGGCACAGTGTAACAAAGGCCAGAAAGCGTAACAGGGCCAAGGGAACACGGTCACGGCAGCTCAACAGGCGTGACACTGCCCAGCGCCTGGTCCACTCCCCCACGCCACAAGCCAAAGTTGCGCAGCACATGACACTGCTGCCGAATCCCTGCAAGGGAGAGCCGCTGCGCAAACAAGGACACCGCCTGCGCCGACCACCCCGGCTGGTCAGCCTTGCTGCGCTTGCCCCAACAGATGGATATGAGAGTGCCAGAAAGTGACAAAAATAGGTTGCTCGATAAAAATCATCTGGCATGAAGGTTGCATAGAGGATGTTTCACAGGTTCCAACGCACTTTACGAAACTCGATACAAAGTCCGTTTGAGTGAGATATGGATTTCCAAAGTTTGGAGATCATGGGTTGGGTTCAAGTGACGACCTGAGCACTTTGAGCTCAAAAGGCGGCAAGATTATTGGCCAGGACGGCTGAGAGCGGCCTTCAAGGAGAAAAGGCGGCTGGAGGACCTCCAAGATACTTCAAGGAAGGTGCAGACCACGATTGTTGGTCGTCCAAGTGGTGTGAGACAAAATTCTCTTGTGTGACAAGGTGACTGCCGCTCATTCCGCTTGGCTAGGAGAGTGTGCTAGAGGGTAGACTTTGACAGAGTGTATCTTAGTGCTCCTTAGGCCAAATGAGGCATATATGGGCTTGTTAGAAATCTGTGACAATGTATTTTCTCACTCAAGAGTTGATTCAGACATTCGCGCTCTTTGCAGACCTACATTCGCTTCCGTAACTTCTGTCTGTGCATCCTACAACTCCATCTCACAAACAGTTGGTCCCGCCTAGGCGGCTTTTGGTGAGCCTGATCACCTCCCTGAGGGCTGCCCCAGTTTCCATCAGTAGTATCAGAGCTAGAACAAGGCTTTGTCTCATCCTTGAGGCATTCCTTGCACCCTGTTGTGTGAGAGAGCCGTTTGTGGGCTGAACGTTGCACTACCATGCCGACATCCGCTTTTGTGGTGACCGGCGTCAACATCGCCAAGTTCGAAGGCAAGAACTTCTTCAACTGGAGCAACAACATGAAGATGGTGCTGATGGAGAAGGGTTTCTGGAGCCAGGTGGATGAGAAGGAGAAGGAACCAGAAAAAAGCTCCCTATCCCCTGTCGCGGCCCGTACCTACCGCGAGAAGCGTGACCGCGCCCTCGCAACCATCTACCTCCACCTCGCCGAACGGCAGCAACTCCTCGTCCGTGGCATCCTCACGCCAAAGGAGGTTTGGAAAAAGCTTGAGTCCACTTATGCTTCTAAGTCAATCCTCATGAATATGCAGCTGCGTCGTCGCTTTCACACTGTGAAGATGGATGAATCTGGATCCATGATTGACTACATCAACATGGTGAAGTCTCTCTCTGACCAGCTTGCTGCGATTGATGACCCTGTCAAAGAGCGTGTGCTCATACTAAGCATCCTCTATGGCCTTCCTAGCAGCTACACTCCTCTCATTGTTGCCCTGGACTAGCATAGAGACAAGCTCTCCCTCAATGATGTGGAGGAGAGCTTGCTGTTTGCGGAGGAGCGGTGCAAGGGAGAGCAGGGTGGAAGCGGCCTGGACGTCGCTCTTATCACCAACTTCGGCCATGGGGGCAGTGCTACATCAACCAGGAGCAACGGCGGAGGAGGAAAGAAGAAGGGGAACTGCCACTACTGGAAGAAGCCGGGCCATTGGGCGCGCGAATGCCGGAAGAAGAAGGCGGACCTTGCGGCAAGAGTGGGAGCGGGAAAGTAGTCGGACGCTTCCGCGAATGCAGCAGATTGGGAGAGTGGATTCGTGACAACTATACGGGTCCTGCACGTCTCTGACAACACCGCCTTGTTCTGGATCATCGACTCGGGAGCCACGCGACACATGACGTATCGTCAGGAGTGGTTTGTCGTCTACACCGCCATCGAGCCTCGTCGGGTGTACATGGGGGATAATCATGTGCAAATGGCGGTTGGGGAGGGTGAGATTGTGTTTTGTGCTTTCGTTGAGGGCAAGCACGTGGAACGTCGTGTGAAGGGGGTGCTCCATGTTCTGGGGCTGGCAGCTAACCTCCTCTCTGTCTCATCTCTCATCTCCGAAGGCATGCAGGTTCGCTTTGAGAATGGTGGGTGCACCATCTCTACCAGTGCAGGCCGTGTTCTTGCAAAAGCAGACAAGGAGGACGGTCTCTACCGTCTCTATGTGGCGTCGGAGAAGGAAGCCGACTCAGCGTTGTCGGCGAGAGAGGGAAAACACGACATCGGCCTGTGGCACCGCCAGCTTGGTCACCTCGGCTTTGGCGCCATCTTCTCCATGCAACAGATGGTCCGCGGCCTAGAGCTCAAGGCGGTGAAGCAGCCAGGTGTACCGGCTTGTGAGAGCTGCATTGAAGGGAAGCAAGCCCGCTTTCCTTGCACGGGGCAAGGGAAAGGCGCGGATGAGCTTCTCTCACTCGTTCACTCTGATTTGTGTGGTCCCATGCCATCACAATCCTTGTCTGGCAAGTTGTACTTTGTTACGTTCATTGATGAAAAGTCGAGGAAGACGTGGGTGTCATTCCTGGCTGGAAAGGATGAGTGCTTTGATGCTTTCATGGTGTGGATTGCTGCTGCACAGAATGAGAGTGGTAGGCGGTTGAAGGTGCTTCGCACCGATGGTGGAGGAGAGTACCTCTCCAACGACTTCCGCACCTTCCTCAAGCGTTGCGGGATCAAGCACGAGGTCACCCCACCTGGAACACCGCAGCTGAATGGCATGGCTGAACGCGTGAACCGCACGTTCATGGAGCGTGTTTGCAGCATGCTCCAAGACGCGGGGCTCCCGCCAACCTTTTGGGCGGAAGCGGTCAATACCTCCGTGTACCTGAAAGGCCGAAGCCCTATGCACGCCGTGCCGCTGATGACATCAGAGGAGGCGTGGACGGGACGCAAGCCAACAGTGATGCACCTGAAAGTCTTCGGGTGTGGCGCATTCGTGCACATGCCTACTGGCAGCCGTAACAAGCTGGATGCAAAGTCGGTGAAGGCCGCCTTCCTCGGCTACGACACCATGGGATACCGCCTCTACAACCTCACCGCACTCAAGATCATCCGCAGCCGTGACGTGGTCTTCCAAGAGGAAGTGAAGGGCTGGACATGGAGCCCTATGTTGGCAGTTTTGCTTGCTCCCGCACTTGTACTAGAAGTGGGAGAAGTACCGGTAGCAGAAGAGGGCGGTGCGGAAGATGGTGGTGACAGCGGCAACGACAAGGCGGTGAAGGGAGCTAAGAAGGAGAAGGAGCTGGCAGCGGAATCTGATGAGGAGCAGCAAAGCAATGTACAGCAGCTGCCACGACGGTCCGCAGGCCTCAACAAAGGTACAAAGGACAGTGGGGAGCGGCTGAGGCGATCCGAGCGCCTCGCAAACAAACAGAGGCCGCTGGAGGAGCTGGTGAACTTGTGCACCGTTCCACCACCAACAGAGTCGTCTGACCTCTAGCTTCTCTTCCTCACAGTCACCGATGACCCAACCACATTTGCTGAAGCCATGCACAGTGCCAAGGTGGCAGATTGGCGTGGCGCAGCAGATGAGGAGTATGGTGCGCTCATGAATAACGGCACCTAGACTCTCGAGGAGGCTCCACGCAGCTGCCTGGTGATCGGATGACGGTGGATCTTCAGCCGCAAGCGTGGTGCAGATGGTAAGGTTCTCAGGTACAAAGCACTGCTGGTTGCAAAGGGGTATGTGCAGATTGAGGGTTTTGATTACAATGAGACATTTGTACCTGTCGCTAAGTTCCCATCCATCCGATTGATCCTCGCTCTTGCTGCTGCTATGGACTGGGAGGTGCACCAAATGGATGTGACGTGTGCATTTTTGAATGGTGACCATGAGGAGGATGTGTACATGGAGCAGCCAGAGGGGTACTTCATGGAAGGGAAGGAATGTTTGGTGTGCAAGCTTGTGAAGGCCCTCTACGGCCTGAAGCAAGCCCCGCGAGCATGGTACCACAAGATGGATGAGCAGCTAGCTGGCCTTGGCTTTGTGCGCAGTGAAGCAGACCATGCTGTCTATGGGCGCACACAAGAGGCAAACCAGATCATCATCTTGCTCTATGTTGATGATCTGCTCATTGCATCTGACTCCAAGTCTCTTTTGGACGATGTGAAGCGGTCCCTTGCTGCCAGGTTCGACATGAAAGACATGGGAGAGCTCAATTACTACCTTGACCTTCAGGTCAAGCGCAACCGGCAGCAGTAGACTTTGGAGTTGTCGCAGAGCACGTACGTGAGCGACATCATCAAGTGCTTCAACATGGCAGGAGCTCGCAAAGCAACAACGCCACTGGAAGTGGGAGCGAAGCTGAGCATGACGCAGACTCCCTGCGGCATGCAAGAGAGCAGCTGTATGGAAGCAGTGCCGTACCAAGCAGCAGCTGGAAGCCTCATGTATGCAGCAGTCGGCACGCGCCTCGACATCAGCCAAGCAGTGGGAGTGTTAAGCATGTTTTGCGCGAATCCGGGCGTGCCGCATTGGGAGGCAGTCAAGCGCGTGCTGCGCTACCTCGACAGCAGCAGCAGCCTTTGCCTCACCTTCAATGGCATCGATAGTCCCATCCTCATCGGCTACAGTGACGCAGATTGGGGAGGTGACCTGGACACAAGGAGGTCAACCAGTGGGTTTGTGTTTGTGCTCGGGGGAGGTGCAATCAGTTGGAGGAGCAAGAAGCAAGAGTGCGTCGCCCTCTCCTCCACCGAAGCAGAGTACATTGCCCTGAGTGAAGCAGCAAAGGATGCCGTGTGGCTGCGTGAGCTGCTAGCAAGCCTTGGACAGCAGCAGACCACAGCCACCACCATCTACTGGGACAACATGAGCGCCATTGCTCTGACCAAGAACGCCGAATTTCACGCCCGCACCAAGCACATCGACTTGCGGTACCACTTCATCCGCGAGCTCGTGGCAAAGCAGGTGGTGCAGATCAAGTTCTGCCCTTCAAGCATGATGCTTGCAGACTTCCTGACCAAGCCACTGGCAGCGCACCGCTTTCAGCAGCTGAGGGGACAGTGCGGACTTGTGTGATTTTTATTCTCGCAAAGTGGGAGAATGATGGATTTGAGAGTGCCAGAAAGTGACATAAATAGGTTGCTCGATAAAAATCATCTGGCATGATGGTTGCATAGAGGATGTTTCACAGGTTCCAATGCACTTTACGGAACTCGATGCAAAGTCCGTTTGAGTGAGATATGGATTTCCAAAGTTTGAAGATCATGGGCCGGGTTCAAGTGACGACCTGAGCACTTTGAGCTCAAAAGGCGGCAGGATTATTGGCCAGGACGGCTGAGAGCGGCCTTCAAGGAGAAAAGGCGGCTGGAGGACCTCCAAGAGACTTCAAGGAAGGTGCAGACCATGATTGTTGGTCGTCCAAGTGGTGTGAGACATAATTCTCTTGTGTGACAAGGTGACTGCCGCTCATCCTGCTAGGCTAGGAGAGTGTGCTAGAGGGTAGACTTTGACAGAGTGTATTTGAGTGCTCCCTACGGCAAATGAGGCATATAAGGGCTTGTTAGAAAGCTGTGACAATGTTATTTCTCACTCTATTATCAATTCAGACATTCGCATTCTCTGCAGACCTACATTTGCTCCCGTAACTTCTATCTGTGCATCCTGCAACTCCCTCTCACAAACAGTTGGTCCTGCCTAGGCGGTTTTTGGTGAGCCTGATCACCTCCTTGAGGGCTGCCCCAGTTTCCAGCACATGACACTGCTGCCAAATCCCTGCAACGGAGAGCCTCTGCACAAACAAGGACACCGCCCGCGCCGACCACCCCGGCTGGTCAGCCTCGCTGCGCCTGCCCCGACTCCTCTCGAGGCACAACGCCGCCAAATGACGGATGAAGCGCCAACAATCCGGGCCAAGTCCGCCAAAGGTCTCCCAAGGCACTGTGCGCATCTGGTACCCTGGCAGCTGTGCAAGGGCGGCCCTGTAATGCTTCTCCTTTGCGGCCTCCGCCGTAGGAAGAGCCTGCCCCTCCTCCTTCACCTTGTCCGACTGGGCGTCCACTGTGGTGACGTCCACCACTCACGCCGTGCCCTGGGCAGAGTCAAACACAAGGACATCCGGCCGTAGCCCCCCTCGCAACAAGCCCTCCGGCTCCAGCATTGCACGGAGGGAGTGCTCCTGGCAGATCTCCGCCAACTCATCACGGATGGCATGGTGGACGCGAATAATCGGCCCAGACCCCGCACGGCGTCTGATATCCGCCAGCAGGAGCCCATGGCCACCATGGATGGAGAGATATCCCAGTGGCAAACCCAGCCAAAGCTGGGCATGGAGAAAAAAGTCGGCCGGGGCCAAGTAGAGACGATCACCAGGGCCCGCTGGGCTGGCTTGAAGCCAGAGAGCCGCCCCACGGGACCCCACCGCCCAACACCTCCGCACCATAGCCTCACACGCCTCCGGGAACAGCCCAGCCCTGACCATATCCGCCTCCTCTAACCACTGCAGATGCTGGAAATGGAAGAAGGACGGGCTAAGCTGCTGGTACAACCCCCGACCAGCGCACTGGCGAAGAACCTCAGGCGGGAGCAAGCGTACGACAATGGAAGCAGGCAGGTTCTCCACAGCATCCTCCCAAAGAGGACACAACAACTCCATCTCGCAGGTTTGCTCACGTGGAGGAGAAGCACCTGGCCAAGGCCTCCGGCTTGGCGGAAATGGTGGTGTCATCCTGGAAGGCTCTGACATGCCCCAACGCAACCCCTTGTTGGCTACGCAACTCTGCAGCACCCGCCTACAAGACTGGCAAAAGGGCCAAGTCAAAGAGAACAGGCCCCAACGGGTCACCCTGCCGCACCTCGCGCTGGCTTTCCAAGACAACCGGCGCACTCACCCTGAAAAACAACAGCTGCACAGGGGACGTGTAGAATTGTTGCAAGAAAGGCACCCAAGAGCCGAGACCCCTGTCACGCACCGCCTCAAACACGCAATTGTGCTCAGTCTTGTTGAAGGCGTTGCAAATGTCGAGGCAGAGAAGCCAGAATGAGGGATGCACACCCAAGATGGCCCCCACCTCGCGCATCAGCAGCACCGCCCCTTCTGACACGCCCATCCCGAACTGTAAAGGTTGCAACGCCTTCGTGATCTTCTCCTTGTCCCGCAGCAGCAAGACCCGACCAGCCAGCCAGAACAATGCCTCACCCACGGCAATGGGTCAAACCCCCTCCTCCTCGGTGTCCCCCTTGAGCAAGGGAACCAGGCGACTGCGCTCCAAGAACATGGCAGCCTCCCGCGGCAGCACCCCGGAAAGGATGAGACGAATCACAGCCGTCAAAGACTCTGGCCCACCCGGGGTGTCAAGGATGAGGTCGCGAAGCATGTCACAAGTCAGACCCCCTGGACCGGCCTCGGAACCCCGTGGTGCCTCTCGCAAGGCCTCCACAACTAGATCCTCCGTGACCGCGTTGAGAAAAAGGCCATCCGGGGGCACGATAGGGGCAATCCAAGGGGCCAACGAGGTCGCCGACGGAGGATGACGCCCCTGAAGAGCCCGAAGAGTGCTCTCTGTACCAGCAGCCACAGGGCGCGCCGTGAGCATCTCCTCCCCTTGGCTTAGAGCACCTCGGTGCACCATGCAAACTGCAAACCGCCACTACCCCTCTGTCGCTACAAGTCGTTGCGCTGACGAAAGATGAGTTGTGGGCGGCACTGGAGGGGCAGGGCGAAATGCGGCCTTGGTGGACTCCATCGCCTCGTCCACAAGACCCACCCAGTTACCCTGTACAAACCTCTGACAACGCTCCAGTATAATCTCATGCTCGGGATGACTGCGCCCCTCCCCACGCCCTGAACACAACCCCTGATCTTGCTCTTCCGACATCACCATCCGACACAGCAGGACCTGGAGGTGGAGGAGGAGAAACCAACGTACGCATAGGGCATCAGCGTCAAGGGACGGACCCACTACCCAGGACTAGCAGCGCTCAAAGATAGCTGCAACCCTCCGGCGTGACTCCCCATACACGCGCCGCTTAACCTCTGGTGCTGAGATGGGAGAAAAGTGATTGACACCCGCTCGGCCGGCTACCACCCCACCAACCCGCTCCCAGCACATATCTGCGAGACACTCCTGGGGCGTGTAGATGAGGAGGTCGTGGACTGGCCGGACCGCTCCCTCGACCTCCAGGAGACCCTCCAAACCCCCTCGAACCAGGTCGGCAGCATCCAGCAAGGCCGCCCCCCCAAACTGCGCACCTCCTCAGGGACACCCTCCACCACAACCTGCTGGGGCGCTGACAGAGCCAACCCCATGTTGGACAGTCGGTCGGCGACGGCGTTCTTCTCGCGAGGGACCCAATGGAACAAGGTCCGCTGGATGCCCCGTGTGGCCTCCAAAGCCGCATCACGGCGCAGATGGAGGCGGTCCAGTTTGATGTTGTAGCGGCCCCGAAGCTGGTTGACCACCAGCTAAGAATCCCCCACAAAGATCACGTGTTGCAAACCCGCCTCTTTCACCAGGCCGATTCCCAAGCGCACCGCCGCATATTCCGCCTCATTGTTGGTGGTCGGGCTCGCGATGTGCAGCCATGCGCAGAGCACAACGACGTATTGGGAGTCAAAAAGTATGGCCCCAGCCCCGCCCGCCTGAGGACCACAAGTGTCAGCGGCGCCATCAAAGAATGCCCAAGAGGGAGGAAGAGGCGGAGGAGGCGGAGGAGGTTGCGTGGAACAGGGAGGAGGTGGAGGAAGCGGATGAGGTGGGGTGGAGGTGGAGGTGGTGGTGGAGGCGGAGGAGGGGGAGGTGGCGGAGGAGGGGGAGGCGGAGGAGGCGGAGGAGGAGGAGGAGGAGGAGGAGGAGGAG
>SZWC01001481.1:234721-245211 GCA_023375785.1 Penium margaritaceum
AAACATCCATGGTCATTGTAATTTGTATGGCCTGCGCACGTGCACCTCTTGCTCATCGCAGCTAGACCAGAAGACGTGAACTCTTAGCTTCCGGATCCAAATGCTGCAGGGTCCGCTTCACTTGATTTGCCCAATATTGTTAGCAAGATTGGTGAACTACAAGTAAGGGCTAGCATTCTGACTTCATCACTCAGCATCGGTGTCTCCTCCTTCTCACGGGGATGTTTTTTACAGTCTTGCTAATGTCACAGTCTCAAACGATGGCTTTGTGCATTAGATAAGAAGTGAATTGATTCTTTGTCAAGAAATTTTTGGAAAACCCTAGAAAAAAAAATCCACCAAATAGTTTTGAGTTGCTACTTCTTCCTGGTATGGCTGAGTCTTCATATTTGCTGAAGTTTTTCTTTAGCATGTTGCTGCTCCATCAGGGACGAGCGATTTTGGGCCTCCAATTTCACCAAACTGGGAGGTGATGAGATTGAATTTTTGTGGATGTGAATGCCGTGCAATGTTTTTGCCTCATCATTGATGCCATGTAGGATTTGGAGTATGCTGCTTGCTCCCATGCTGCACGATACATCTCCACTGTTACAAGGAAGCATTAGAGGCTCCAATGGTTTAAAACAGAGTGAGGAATTATCATTTGCTTCTTGAAAAGGGTTGACTTGTTCCAAATTTGCACTCGCCCCTGTCTGTATCATGCTCTGGTGCATTTTCCCCAAACACCATGAAGCACGTGTGTTGTTCGTCTTATGCATGAAGCATCATGGTGTGACTGTACATGTATGAATTTTTTGTGCCACTGAATTCAAAGATGTTTCACCGATACCTTGAGAGCGTGTTTGAGGTGAGACTGTGTGGCACAATGCATACATAAGATATGTCTTTAGGCAAAGATTTTGTCAATATATTTGCTGCCTACTCTGAAGCAAATATGTGCAAAAGTTTCACTATGCCTTCAAGGAGTTTTGACCAAATCCAATGTTTGCACATGTTGATTTGTTTTGTATGCTCTTGGAACCTGGTAGATTTGGCAAGACTGATTGTAGACTTGTTGTCGACCTAAATCTCTTAAGGCTTCTTTTGCTTAAGTCTGATGTTGTCAAGGAGATTCCATAAGTAGGTCACCTCTTGTATTGCATATGTTGCTCTCACGTACTCAGGTTTTGGAAGAACTGAGTGTGATGATGTTTTAACTCTTCCTCAATCAAGACATCGAAGCATCAAATAGAAGGCAGACGGAGCCAGTAATGTTGCACCGGACCTCCTTAATGCCTCCAAAATCAATGTCTACGTAACATGTCAAGTGTAGGTCATTGGATCTGTAAAATCACATTTCTTTGTCCGAAGTTTGTCTCATATACAAGAGGGCATATTCAAGATCTTTTTACATGTCAATGGTGCAATTCTCCTTTCCACGTGCAATATTCAAAAGTACATACTACACATCATATCGTGCATAGCTTGCAACATGCATGATTTACCTGAATTTTCTGCAAAATTTGGTTTCCTTGATGATTTAGCTTCTGCAAGGTCAAGGGTGTCAGTACATGCTAAGCAGGTATGTGAAATCAATCAAGGAGTTTTTTGCTGTAGGTCTCATGGCTCAGCTCTAAGGTGCACAAGTCAAGATTGTGCTTGAGATACATGCCTCTGTAAACTTCAAAGTTGGAATGAGAGTTATGTTCACCTCTTTGCCCATGGAAGTGTTGCCACTAGTGGGTGTGGATGCACCATCAATGATGCCTAGCTCTCTCTCATGTACGCTACCAGTTTTTGGGCAGCCAATGGTCACCAATGGTGAAGAGTGTGGAGCACAAGGATCACGGATAAGAATGGACAGAACTCATCGCATTCATTAGAACTGAATCGAAACATGTTTTTGCTACTTAGCATGGTACAATTACATCAGGTCCTTATAGGATGTGATCTAAGATTTCCAACACAACCAAGCACTCCCAAATTGGAGCAATAGAGCCCCTGCTACGGCCGTCAAAGTAACCCTTGGTGGAGCCGCCCACCTTGCCTTGCTCGTTAGGCAACGGTAGGCGCTTCGACGATGACTCATCGGAGCACCTTTCCTCACCCAGAAGTCAAGGAGAAGTTCACCCTGATCAAAGAGGTTCTTATGGTCACTTCATTCATGTCCTTGGTGCATTTGGAGCCCATTAGGAACGACATCGGATCCATGGCGGTGGATTATCCTACCACCCATGGCCGGTACCAGATTCCACCCGCCCAACACCTGATTTTTGGGCTAGGCTAACTTTCTGAATACTCACTCAAATTGAGCGATTCAGAGCTCCATCCTGCATGGAAAAATCCAAGAAATCCAAATCTAAAGTCAGATAAGGTGTTCGACCACTCCTCTGTGGTCGGCCAGAGAGTACAATCAACGGCACTCATGGCAAGGGACACACTATGTCAACAATCTCCCCCTTGCACCGCAGCCTTGATGCCCTGTCCTTGGAACCTATAGCATTTTTTTAGCCTCACAGTGCAGACCAAGCTCCATGCAGCTTGCATCGTGCCTGTCCTTGGGCTGTGCCTTGGTCATGGCCTCGGAAAGCATGCACTTAGTGCTACAATGCACAATAGCCGCATCTCCCTTCGCCACCAAGTCCTACGCGTAGTGATGATGGATTTCGATGTGCTTGGTCCTTCTATGCAGCACTGGGTACTAAGTGAGGCTGATGGCACCCATGTTGTTAACGTTGAGTACCGTCTGTTTCCTTTGCGGCACGCCGATCTCTTTCAACAGCCGTTGCAGCCACACGGTATCCTTTGCGGCTTCCGCGAGCGCGATTAATTCCGCTTCGGTGCTGGACAGTGCAACACAGTCCTGCTTCCTGCTTGCCCATGAAACTGCTGCACCACCAAGCACAAACACGTACCTCGACGTTTATTTTCGGTCATCCATATCACCAGCCCAGTTGGCATCCGAGCAGCCGACCAACTTGAGGGAGTTGTCACGCGCTCCCCCTTCAAACACGAACCGTGACTGTTTTGTCGCCTTGAGATAGCTGAGGATCCGCTTCACCGCCTGCCAATGCAACGACCCGGGATCAACAACGTAGCGGCTTGATTGGCCCTCTGCGAAGGCCATTTCGGGCCGCATTGTCACCATGGCGTACATGATGCTTCCCACAGCGGACTGGTATGGCACAGTTGCCATTTCCTCCTCCTTGTCAGTGCTCGGCCCCATGCTCAAGCTCATCTCACATGTGGTGGTCATGGGTGTGCCGATGGGATTACACTCCTCCGTGTTGTAACGGTGGAGCACCTCTTGCACGTAATTTACCTATCCCATCTCTAGCATGTGTGCTTTGCAGTCCCTTTTGATGACGACACCAAGGTAGTACTCGAGCTCGCCCATGTCGGTCATTTTGAACCGACCGCCCAGCTGCCGCTTCAGGTTCACCAACTCCTCCATGTCCGATGACAGGAGTATGAGGTCATCCACATAAAGGACCATGATCTGGTGCAACCCCGTCTGCTTCCACACGTACATGCTCTGATCTGCTTCACAACGATTTAAGCCAAGCTTGGCCATGAAGCCGTCCATTTTCAGGTACGACATGAGTGGCGCTTACTTCAGCCCGTACAGCGCCTTGCGAAGCCGGCACACCTTCCTTGGTGGCACGTCCATCCCCTCCAACACCTCCATAAGGACCTCCTTATCCAGGTAACCATTGAGGAACGCGGTTTTCACGTCCATTTGGTGGACTTCGTAGTCGCGCGTCACTGCCACCAAGAGGATGGAGCGTATAGATGAGAACTTTGCCACCGGTGCAAAGGTCTCATCCTAGTGTCCACCCTTTCGCTGGGCGTACCCCTTCGCAACCACCCGTGCCTTGTACGGCTTCACCTTTCCCTCCTTGGTGGGATTCTTCTTGAAGATCCACTTGGAGCCGATGATTTTTGCGCCCTCCCTCCTGTCGATCAGTTGCCAAGTGCCGTCTCCTTCATGGGAGGCAAGCTCAGATTTCATAGCTCCCTCCCACTCAGCCCAATCCTTCTGTTGCAACGCCTCCTTGACGGTCTCGGGCTCTTCTTGCACAAAGAACACTTGAGCGGACCCAGTTCAGATGTCCTCTACGGCATCATACCGTTTTGCTGTCCTCCTTGCACGTCCACTTCTTCGGGGCTACTATTGTTGAGGCTGCTGCTGCTACTGCCGCTGCTGCTGCTGCTGCTGCTGCTGCTGCTGTTGCCCTCTTGCAGCGCCACTCACACCGCTGTCTTGCTCCCCCTCTCTCGGAGACCGTGGAGATGCGGGTTCACTCCCCGCCTCCTAATTCAGCTCCACTGCTGTCGACGCTTCGAACTGATTGTCCGAATTGCCTGAATGCAATCAGCCGCTCCCCCATCCCCCGAATGGTTCTTGCCGCTTGAAGCTCCTCGGACGTCACCCTCTTTTGCTTCCTCTGGCGTCTCCCCCTCAAGGATTGGTAGCCACTCCTCCCCCCTTGCTTGGAGAGACCCGCGTCCTTGTCCGTCCAACGGCTGTCCTCGTCGAACGTGACATCGTGACTCTCCACAATCTGCTGCCTCCGCGGGTCGAAGAGCCGGTACGCCATACTTCTGCTCTCGTACCCAACAAAGATGCACCGGCGAGTCCGTGGGTCCAGTTTTCCTTGCCCCTTGCGTGCTTGCACAACAACATGTGCAACACACCCAAACATGCGGTGGTGAGCCACCGTTGGCTTCCTCTTGCTCCACACCTGTTGTGGCATCTTTCACACCTTGGACTCCGCGTCTTTTAGCAGCTTTGTTGGCGTCAGGTTCATGATGTACGCCGCTGTCCGTGCCTCCTTGCCCCAGTACTGCTACGCGAGGCTAACATTGCTCAACATGGACCGGACCATGTTGAGGATGGTGCGGCTCGCCCTTCTAGTGACGCCGTTATGCAGCAGAGAATGTGGCATAGTTTTCTATCACGCGATCCCCTTGCTCTTCATCCATGCCGAGCAGCCCTCGTATTCGCTGCCGTTGTCACTTCTAAATGCCTTCACCTTCAACCTTGTTTGCCGCTCCACTGCCGCCACAAAATCCTGCATATATGCCAAGATATCACTCTCTCTTGATGATGTAGTGGTAGAGCTTGTGGCTGTGATCGTCCATGAAGGTCACAAAGTAGCGAGCACCACCAATTGAGTTCTCGAATGGTCCGCTCACGTTAGTGTGAACCTCCTCTATCTTTGCCAATGCACACATCCCTTTGCCATTGAACGGCTCCCGTGTCGCCTTGCCGACCGCGCACGGCTCGCACACGGCATTCTTGGCTGCGTCGTGGCTCATAACCTCAAAACCTCGGACAACTTCCTCCTTCGCCATGTCCCTCACAGTTGAGGGAGCAATGTGACACAGGCGGCGGTGCCATAGGTTAAGGTTTCCTTCATCCTTTGTCACGAGGTTGACGGCGTCAGTCCTTGTCGCTACGGCAAAAACCTTGGTACGAAGAAAGTACAGGTCCTTGTCCCTCTTGCTACGTGCAATCACCTCGCCATCCGCCTCCTTCCAGATGATGGCCTGTTTCTTGTTGAAGAATCCTTTGAGCCCCTTGTCGGTAAGTCGGCTCACTGACAGCAGGTTTGTCCCAAAGTTGGCCATATGGAGCACGCCGTAGATGGTGCACGGAATGAATTTCCCGTTCACTACCAACTCGATGCGAACATTGTTTTCGCGCGCGGCTTACTCCGTTTTGCCGTTGGCCACTATCATGCGCTGCTTGGTGGCGCCGTACATGACAAATGCCACCCGACTGCATTGTGTGTGGCGGCCTGATCCACAGTCGATCATCGTGACGTCCGGATCTCTCAAGTCTATAGACTCCCCGGCCATCATGGCTTGGATGTCCTTCTTCTCACCCTTCCTAGGCTGCTCCGACGTCTTGTTGGGGCAATCGCGTGTGTAGTGGCTCCGTTTGCCACAGTTCAAGTTCGTCAAAAGAGAATCTCGAGTTGCACTTATGTAGTTAGATATCCCGGTCTGTACGCCACAAGAGTTTTAGACTCCCGCGGTTCCATGGCGGGTCAAGAGTGCGCCCTCTTGAATGAAGAAGGAATTTCCAGGATATGCATGACCTGGGTCCACCCCTGCTAGGTGGAGAACGCAATTCAACGGGTTTTTTACCATGTTCTACTGCGGTGGCTTTACTGCAAGGTATTTTCATGTTCCAATTATTAAATGTTGCACATGAATTTTACACATTTCTGGAGTATGAGTTTGACCTCGTTTCAGGTTACAAACCACTCATTCTCGTTCCATGGCAAAAAGAGAACATGCAAGGAGGGGCACAGGGTCAAGGTGGATGCATTTTTTCATTAATGACAAAGCATAATATTACATGGAGTAAAGAAGACGGGAAACCCTAGCCATCTGCCCCCCTCCCCCTTGTTGCCATGTTCCTTAACTACGAGTTGTGACTAGGCATGAGAGCCCAGAGCTAGTGTCTAGCCTTAGCTCTTCTTTAAAGAGTTGATCTTGTCCGGACAGTCGGACTGTGTTGGAGTCTCCCTCTGTTGACCCAGTGTGTTTGGCAGTGCTTTGTCGGCCCGGTTACGAGGGTCTAGAAGCTGTGTCCTGCTGGAGTTCCCCTTTGTCGACCCAGTAAGCCTGAAAACACTTTGCCAGCTTGGCTAGGAGGGTCAGAATTTCTCTATGACCCTGTAAGTGTGGCAGTGGTTGCCTGCGTGGAGAGGAGGCTGCCCTGACAACCTGGAGGCTATTTCACCTAAAAGCATGGTGAACGTGCGAAGACCCTTGCTACGAGAGCCTTGAAGGCCTAGCAAGGTGTTATGTCCTAAGATGGGACATGTTGTGTCAGAGCATTGAGCTGAGTTGTGTTTCAGTACTGTTTCCCTGTACCATAATTGTACTTGATAGTCTTTTCAACTACAAGTTTGATTCCAGTCTTCTCCTTCCGCACATTGGAGTATAGGGTTTGCTTGCTGGGCACACAGATCCTTGACAATAGCAAGACCCCCTTGCTGTAGGCTCCCAAAGAACAAACATGGTTTCAGAGCAAGGACGTCTGGGCATGCTCAACATAAAATCAGAGCAACAGATTTGTGCCACCAGCAAGAAGTAGTAGGTATGGCCCAAGCTTCAAAGGATGACGTTGGTCATAACTTACTAGTGGCAGGGCGAGCGCGTGAAGTGGCTGTCTTACACACATGGAGTCATTGAGGATGATTTCAGTGATTTCAACATAGAGAGCCCATGCATGGACTCCCAAAAGTTGAATGGCCTCGTAGTGCCAAGCTTGTGCATGGACCAAGGATGTGGTCCAAGGAGAGAGCAAGCAATAGCTAATGATGTGAAACGCTTAAGAGAGGATGCACTTCGGACAAGGACACACCGAGAAAACATGCGTGCAAATGAAGCCTTGCGGCAGTCGTTGACAGACAAGTGTCTTGCGCTCTTACCTTCCAAAGTAGAGCACACCATTTTTGAAGCTCACCGTCCACAGCTTCAGCAGAAGTTGTCTTAGATGCAGTAGAAGATGCATCTTCACCATCAGCTTCAATTGGCACAAGTTCTTGTGCTTATTGAAGCAGTCCCATAGGCAAATGTGGCATAGTTCATGCCAGAAGCACCCATGCCAGTGCAGATGCCACTGATAGGATTTTCACTATTTGGCATGGTGCAAGAAGTTGTAGTGTAGCCACAGGAAGGTGCGACAGAAATCTCATCCATGGAACTTGTACGAGCACTGTTTGACACAGGTGACCATAGGATAGCTGTGGAGCAAGCTTTCAAGCATGAAAGCACAGAGCAGCGGCTGCAGATTGGCAAGCAGCAGCTCATTTGCCAATGGGAGCACTGCTTTGCAAGTCACAAGTAGGGAGGCCATCGGCAAGACCCAGGTTTCTAGAGAGCAAAGGCCAGCAGCCATCTTGCAAGAGCTCATGGATGGTGGAGTGGCTACCAAGGAACCAGACTGCCATCGGCAACCTGGAAGCGGCAAGCAGTAGTCGCAACGACAGTGCCTACATGAGAGGAAAGTGTCGGTACTAGTGGTCACAGGGTTACACGTCTCGCCAAACATCCACAAGCCGATCAATGAAGCAGATAATGGCTCCGCATCCCAGACGGAGTTCTCATGCTCCATCCAACAGAAAACAACCCTGCAGTTGAATGCTGTTGGTGTAGCAGAGCAGCTGAGGTGGACGTGTCTTCGGCAATCAACAAAGTTTCACATGACCCTCAAAGCGTGTGACAAGCTAACTNGGTGGAGTGGCTACCAAGGAACCAGACTGCCATCGGCAACCTGGAAGCGGCAAGCAGTAGTCGCAACGACAGTGCCTACATGAGAGGAAAGTGTCGGTACTAGTGGTCACAGGGTTACACGTCTCGCCAAACATCCACAAGCTGACCAATGAAGCAGATAGTGGCTCCGCATCCCAGACGGAGTTCTCATGCTCCATCCAACAGAAAACAACCCTGCAGTTGAATGCTGTTGGTGTAGCGGAGCAGCTGAGGTGGACGTGTCTTCGGCAATAGACAAAGGTTCACATGAGCCTCAAAGCGTGTGACAAGCTAACTCTTCATCATCTCATATAGAGTCAACGCGACAGTAGCATGCACAACCAATACAGCATTTGACTAAGGAGAAGCCAGTCTGAGTCCTACAAGCGCAGCAGTGATGTAACAGACACTCGTGTATGGAGGGATGAGCATGTGGGAGCTAAGAGAATGAGCTGCAATTGTATCGACCCAGCATCGGTACAAGAGGAAGCAGCATGGTGGTAGCTCCGGGGAAGCCTACAACCATCGGCATAGTAGTGACGAGCGCACCAAGGCAGAGATGCTTGTCAGCTGTCTGGCATGTGCTTCTCGCAGCCGCAAATTCCGTGCCATGACACAAAGCAAGCAATAGCGGAGGGAGAAGAAGAAGAAAAAGAAAGGGGCGCATCTAAGAAAAAAAGGCACCATTTGGTTGTAGCGTCAGCACCGTAAAGTGCAGCAGAAACACAAGTGCGGTGAGTTTCATGATGCATTGGAGCAACCGGAGTCAAGGTGTGCCGCACTGTGATCTCACACATCATCATGGTACTGCTCACTGACAACACACAGGTGGATCCAAAGGCTATGCAAAGCTGAAGGAAAAACCTGCACCGACAATAATCCCTTTTGTGAGAGCACATCAATCTTTGCATCATCAGAATTGACTACGAAAACAACAGTAAGAATGCATTTCACATTCAAGGAAACCTCTGCCCTCTTATAAGCAATTGATTGAATTCAAGATCACATTAGGAGAGGAGCACGTCGGCATCGGCCTGATGGAAACTTGGCAGCCCTCAGGGAGGTGATCAGGCTCACTAAGAGCCGCCTAGGCAGGACCAACTGTTTGTGAGAGGGAGTTGCAGGTTGCACAGACAGATATTACGGAAGCAAATGTATGTCTGCAGAGAACGCGAATGTCTAAATCGACTCTTGAATGAGAAAGTACATTAGCACAGCTTTCTAACAAGCCTAAGTACGCCTCATTTGGCACATGGAGCTGGAAGAACCACTCTGTCAAAGTTCACCTCCTAGCACACTCCTAGCCTAGCGGGATGAGCGGCAGTCACACTCTCACACAAGATAATTACCATCCCTGCCATGTGCACAACCAATAATCTTGGTGGGGACCTTCCTTGAAGCTCCCTGAAGGACCTCCTGCCGCCTTTCTACCCTGAAGGCCGCTCCAAACCTCCTTGGCCAATAATTGTGGCCGTCATTGGTGCTGGTAGTGCAGGAGCCATCACTTGAACCGGACCCATCGCCACCAAACCTTGAAAATCCATATCTCCCTCAAACGGACTCCGAATCGAGTTCCGTAAAGTGCTACAGAACCAGAAAAACATCCTCTATTTACTTTTGTGACCTGATGATTTTTATCGAGCAACCCACTTTGGTCACTTTTTTTGGCACCCCATATCCAACATTCTCCCACTTTGCGAGAATAAAAATCACACAACTCCACACTGTCCCCTTAGCTGCTGAAAGCGGTGTGCTGCCAGCGGCTTGGTCAGGAAGTCTGCCAGCATCATGCTTGAAGGGCAGAACTTGATCTGCACCACCTTCTTTGCCAAGAGTTCGCGGATGAAGTGATATCGCAAGTCAATGTGCTTGGTGCGGGCGTGAAACTCTGCGTTCTTGGTCAGAGCAATGGCGCTCATGTTGTCACAGTAGATTGTAGTTGCTGTGGTTTGCTGCTGTCCAAGGCTTGCCAGGAGCTCACGCAGCCACACGGCTTCCTTTGCTGCTTCACTCAAGGAGATGTACTCAGCTTCGGTGGAGGAGAGGACGACGCACTCTTGCTTCTTGCTCCTCCAACTGATTGCACCTCCCCCGAGCACAAACACAAACCCACTGGTTGACCTCCTTGTGTCCAGGTCACCTCCCCAATCTGCGTCACTGTAGCCGATGAGGATGGGGCTGTTGTTGCCGTTGAAGGTGAGGCAAAGGCTGCTGCTACTGTCGAGGTAGCGCAGCAC
>SZWC01001482.1:5877-17911 GCA_023375785.1 Penium margaritaceum
CATCGCTCGATCGCGATCTCGCGAGGGATCGAGGGTCGCGATCGAGTGACGGTCACATGACCCTCCTCGCCATGCTCGATCAGTAACGCATGTCGCTGATCGCGCATGGCGAGGGAGCCGGATACGTCGTTCTTACATTTTAAACTGCTGGATATGGGGGACATACAATTCTGCACTTGGATATGGGATGGTCCGCCCTTCGGGAATGTGGATGTTAGAGCTATTTCGCCATATTTTCCGGCAGGTAGGGTTTTCTTGGTTTACCTTACCAGACGCCCGATAGCCCAAAACACGGGCGTCCTCCGTTTTGCCTGAAAACTGGACCATACCATAATACCGACACTGCAAACGCAGTCGTGCGGCCAGAATCAGCTAGAAAAATAGCTACAAGAAGTTATGGCTGCACGAATCCAGGCAATGCCTATGACAGTCAACGATGCCAAGCAGGACCATACAACATGAGACATGGACCCTAGGCACCGCATGATGCTACAGACTCTATGCCACAGCCAGAAACAGCACTAGGTGCATGCAGCATCTGCAGTGGCAGTGACCGCCGGCGGCCCGACCACCGAGGAGGCCTGCCGATAGAGGTGAGCGCATCGCTAGAGGAGGAGGCTCCAGCGACGGGTGAATGGGCCTCAGCGTGCGTCCGCTCCAGTGAGCGACACTCCAGCAGCGTCAAATCTTGTTGCCAGTCATCTGCACACCGATGTACACGAGCCGGGAGGACACAGCAGAGTGTAATGAGAGATGCATGAAAACCAACACTCCCCCATGACTCACAGGCCTAGTGCACATGTGCAGGCAGAGACACAGTCAACGACCAAATTCCCCCAGGCCAAGCAAAGACGCAAGCAGGGACAGAGAGAGTCACTCACGGACGTATGCCGACTGAACTCACAGCTTTCTTGAACGAGTTGCGCTTCAGTGCCTTGGTCAAGAAGTCAGCCAATTGCCGTGCTGTCTCAACCCACACGATGCTGATGCTCCCGTCATGCAACAACGAACGCACACAGTGATACTCAACATCGATGTGCTTTGTGCGTGTGTGATGCACACCGTCATTATGGGCGATGCCCATGGCACTCTCATTGTCATAGTGCAACGTGATGGATGCGATGGACTGACACAACTCGGACAACAGACGACGCAACCACACACTCTCATATGCGCCTGAGCCAAGAGCTACGTACTCAGCCTCAGCAGTGCTGCGTGCAACGCATACCTGCTTGCCACTACGCTAGGACACAGCTGTGCGACCAATTAGAAAGATCTAGCCTGTGCGACTCTTACCGTGCGGACTGTCGGCCCAATCACTATCGGTGTAGTCCACCGCGACAACAGACGGCTGACGGGGGAACATGAGACCTCGCCGAGGAGTCAAGATAACATAGCGCAGTACTCGGATCGCGGCCTCGTATTGGAGGTATCGCGGCTATTGAGAGAACTGGGCCAGGAGGTTGACGGCGAACGTGATGTCTGGGCGCGTCGTCGTCACCAGGAACATCAATGACTCGATGATTTGCAGGTATGTGGTCATGTCAACTTGCTCCCCCACAATGGCTGGGTCAGGACACTTCAGCTTCGCCTGGTCATCGAGTGAGATGGGTGAGGATACGCTCGGCACGAGTGGCAGATACTCCGCAAAGCGGGTGGGCAGTGTCTGCACATAGGTGGCCTGGTGGATGTGCAGGACGCCTTGGGAGTGATCATGCTCGAGCTCCATGCCCAAGAAGACTCTGGCAGACCCAAGGTCCTTCATCTGGTAGGCAGCATGTAGTAGATCCTTGACACGCTGGATGCCAGCCGTGTCTGGCAACGCAATGAGCGGATCGTCGACGTAAACCAGAACAGCGGCAAAGGTTTGGCCTCGCGGACTGAAAAATAGTGCGGGGTCAGCAGTGCTGCATTGGAGCCCGCCACGAAGGAGCGTACTGCTGATTTCTTGGTTCCAGCACCAAAGCGACTGCTTCAGGCCATAAAGGGCCTTACACAGTCACCAAACTCTCCCAGTGCCATCGTCAAAGCCTGGGGGCTGCACCATGTAGAGCTCCTCACCCTTTAGTAAACCATGGAGAAAAGCGTTGCTCACGTCCATCTGATGTAGCTCCCACCGGTACTGGGCGACCAGACTGAAGAGTGCCCGGCTAGTGGAGAACCGGCCAACTAGGGCAAAGATGTGGTCGTAATCAACCCTAGGAATCTGGGCAAACCCCTTGGTTGTAAGGCGGGCCTTGTACTTGTGCAAGGACCCATCGGGCTTCCACTTGCGCCGAAAGACCCACTTGGCGCCGATGGCCTTCCCTCCTGGGGGAAGGTCGACGAGGTCATACACGTGGTACTGTTGGATAGCAACAAGCTCATCGGCGCAGGCAGCATCCCAGTGTGCAGCCTCAGTAGAGGCTTGTGCCTCACGTAAGGTGTCTGGGTCCTCCAGGCGTGCTGTGGAGCGGACTAAGAGAGCGTGTGCAACTCAAGCCCCAGGTGGGATGCGCGCGAGTGCAGCCACGACATTGTACCAATGCTCATGATGAAGCATGGCGTAGCCCAGTGCGGAGCCCGGGTGAAGGTCCGTAATGATGGCCAAGGTGGTCAGGCCGAGGGCCTTGGTGCCAGGATCCCCACTCATGACCGTGGGAGCGGAGGAGACACGTGGAGCCACGGGGGTTCGAGGCGCCATGGAGCGCGGTGCGACGGTTTGCACGCTCACCGACGGTCTGGGTCGGAGGCTGCTGCCTAGGCCAAGCGTGTAGTGTGGCAGGGCACGTGACGGCACTGAGTCCATCGGGCTGATGGAGGTGGACGGGGTTGCTAGTCCGAAGGGGCCCACGGATGCAACCGGGGCTGTCGGCCCGGAGGGACCAGCGGACGCGATTGGGGCTGCTGACCAGGAACTAGGGGACGCGATTGGGACTGCTGGCCCGAGGGACCAGCGGACGCAACTGGGGCTACTAGCCCGGAAGAACCAGCGGAGGCAACTGGGACTGCTGGTTTGGAGGGACCAGCGGACGTGACTGGGGCTGATGGCCCGGAGGGACCAACGGACGCGACTGAGACTGCTAACCCGGAGGGACCAGCGGACGCGACTGGGGCTGCTGGCCCGGAGGGACCAGCGAACGCGACTAGGGCTGTTGGCCCGGAGGGACCAGTGGACGCGACTGGGGTTGCTGGCCCGGAGGGACCAGCGGATGCGTCTGAGGCTGCTGGCCCGGAGGGACCAGCGGACGCGATTGGGGCTGCTGGCCAAGAGGGACCAGCGGACGCGATTGGGGCTGCTAGCCCGGAGGGACCAGCATACGCGACTGGGACTACCGGCTCGGAGGGGCTGAGGGATGTGTCACCCGGAAGCGACAGGACGGAGGACGGAATCACCACTCTCCCACGCAATGGGATAGACACGAACGAGCCGGAGCGAATGAGCTCACGAGGAAACAGGTCCTCAAAGAAGAGGGCGTCCCGAGACTCAACGATGCAGTGCTGGGAGGGATCCCAGAAGCGCCAAGCCTTGGACTGATGAGAGACACCGAGGAAGGTGCAGGGATGTCCGCGAGGGGCGAGCTTGTCGTCCTGTTGCGGGACGGGAAGCCACAGAATGGCCACACACCCTCAGACGTGAGCCGGGCGAAGGTCAGCTCGCTGACCACACCAATGCTGGTACGGTGTGGACTGGCGGGGAAGGGGACCGTGGGGAATCCGGTTCCAGACCCAGGTCATGTAGGCCATGGCTTCAAAATAGAAGCTCTCGGAGAGACCAGACTCGAACCGCATGGTGCGGACGGCGTCGGCCATAGTACGGTTCCACCGTTCGGAGACACCGTTTTGGACGGGTGTGTAAGGCGCGGACGTTTCATGGCGAATTCTGCGGGAGGCGAGAAAGGTCGCGGCATCACCCCGGTACTCACCACCGCGATCGGAGCAAAAGCGGCAGAGAGAGCGGCTGCACTCGCGCTCTGCAAGGACAAGCCAATCCTGGATGGCATGGGCGACATCGCTCTTTTGCCGAAGGCAGAAGACCTAGCGGTAGCGAGAAAAGTCGTCAGTGAGAGTGAGGACGTAGCGACCACGCTCGCTGACGGACTCGGTGGCAGAGGATCCATGACGTCCGAATGGACAAGGTCAAGGGGGTGGGATGCGCGGGAGGAACACAAGGGATACATGGACCAGTGCATCTTCCCCTGAACGCAGTCAATGCACTCAGGGGCAAGGGAGGGGAAAATTCTCCGGGTCAAGGCCCTTGGCCGGCTGGGTGCGGAGCATGCTGTGTACAGCGACAGAGTGGACGTGGCAGAGGCGGCGGTGCAAGAGGCAAGTGTGTTGAGGAGAAAGCGTACTGGTGATAAACACATGGCCTGTGGTGGCCGACGGGGAGGAGATGGAAGGAGAGGAGGAGAGGCGAGGTACATGCCACAAGTTTCCACGGGCCGTTGCATATAGCACAACAAGGCGTTACGGACGCAACGACATAGTGCCAACACCACGCGAGTGCACAACATCCATACTCATGCGGTCAAGGGCAGTGACGGACAGAAGCATGAGCTGAAGACCAGGGACGAAGAGGACATCTGTCAGAGAGACGTCACTGGAGGGACCACGGACATGAACGACGCTAACACCACGGACAGGCAACACCTAGCAAGAGCCTGTCCGGACACCGGAAACATCACCGACAGGACCGAGCATACTAAAGGCCTCATGATAAGCTGTCATGTAATGCGTTGCCCTGGAGGCGATGATCCAGGTCTCAGCAGGGCCCTGGACCGGGGTCGCAAGATCACTAATAGTCACATGGAAACAAGCAAGGGACGTGGACGCGGTGGAAGGAGGTGCGAATCGAGACTGCCAATTGTCAAGCCAAGCAACGTTGTCCTAGGAGGGGGTAGCGGAGTCCATGAGAGACGACGAGACAGACGAGGAAATGGGGCACGACCGTAGCTCAGTCTCAGTCATGTAGGGCTGGACAAGGAGCAGGAAGTGATGCATCTTGCACTTCCCTGGGGAGGAGGACGAGGCAGCCTGAGCTCGAGCGTGATGAACTGCTCCAGGTGGCGTTCACGGGAGGATGGCCTGGGAGTGTAGACGGAGTGTGGGGTGATGGCGCCGGAACACGGGTAGAAGGAGGATAGCGTCGTCGGCGACGACTGCGATGATGGTGTCGGTGGGACCGATGAAGCAACCGGAGTGGTGACGCTGCTGGACGAGGCGAAGGTGTCAGAGCCGGCGACTATCACAGCGACACAAGAGAGACGGTGCTCGCGCTGGCGACGCATGGTGGTGATGGCGCGGGCCTCATCCGTTGGTAGAGGACACGTGTACCACCCTTGCCCGGGCTGGCCACAATTGTGGCAGACCAAGCTGCCAGCGCTGGACCCGGTCGATGACTGCAGCTACTGCTGTTGCTGACCTTCGCCTTTCTTGTTCCGACGCTTCTTCTTCCCCAACGAGGATGAGGTAGTTGTGGCAAGGGAGGCGACGACCACGGAGGCGACAACAGGGGAGGTGACGGCAGGGGAGGTGACGGCCTCCGTGCGCTGGAGTCAGGACTCCAGACGGGCTTCCTCAATGCGGAGGAAGAGCTCGTATGCCCAGGGCATGAGGGTGCCCTAGGCCGCCATGGTGGAGAGAACGTCATGAGGGTAGTGGATGAAGACGTCCGCGTACGCTTCGGTGGCACCGCGCTTGATGGTGAGGAGCGCGGTCAGAGGGGGTGAGGCAGCGGTCCTTAGGCGACAAAGGATGTCCTCTACCCGCTACCAGTAGGAGGAGACCGTCTCGATCTCCCCCATGTGCTGGGAGTTGAACTCCTGTAGCAGGCAGCTAGTCTCAGCATCGCTGGACAGGCGATGGGGACGAGTGAGAATGTGCCACACAGCTGCAGGGTCTGGGGTGGCGCCAGTGGTGAAGTCGCCCAAGAAGGGCTCGAGGGCGAGGCGGGAAGCCAGAGGGGCGACAGGGACAAGAGCCCGGACAGCACGACCAGCGTCATATAGCTGGTTGGCCAGGGTGACATCATACGGCAGAGTGTAGTATGCCCACAGGCCCTCACCTTGCCCCCAGACACAGAAGCTGAGCTCCCAGCTCCAGAACTGCTCGCCGGCCTAAAGCGGCGGTGGCAGCGTCTCAAAGTCCTTTTGCCTACGGCCGCCACCCAGAGTGGGGCCAAGGACGGAGGTCACTGTCTGTCGCTGGCGCAGAGTCTGCTGTTGGACCAGGTATTGCGTGGCAGCAGACACAACTGGGCTGGCGTGCCCTGGAGGGGGGAAGGACGGAGGCGCATTTGTGGCAGACTGGGAGACTAACGATTGTAGTGCCACGAGCTGCTACGTCAAGGCGGCAACCTGTTGTTGAAGAGTAGCGAGGGGGTCAGGTTGTCGCCAACGACGTCAGTGGGCTGCTGGCGCCGTTGCTCCTGTTGCTACTGCTACAGCTGCTTCCGGTGTTGCTGTTGCTCCTGCTGCTACTGCTGCTACTGCTGCTCCTACTTCTTTTGCTGCTCCTGCTGTTGTTGCTGCTACTGTTGCTGCTGCTGTTGCTACTATTGCTACTGCTGCCGCTGCTGCTGCTGTTGCTTCAGTCGCTGCAAGAAAAGGGGGGTGGGGGTCCCCCCAACAAAGGAGGACCCCTCCCCAGTTGGGCTACCAGCCATGGTGTGATGCCCTTTGTGTTGTTTTTTTTCTCTGTGGGATGCTGACGTTAGCAGTGACGTCTGCTGAGGGCTGTGGACGTCCTGCCCACCCTTAGGATTACTTCCCCCTTCCCTTGACCCCTTCTTTGGTTTTTTTGCTTTATTCGTGTGAGTTGATGACGTCAACAGTGACGTCAGCAGTGACGTCAACAGTGACGTCAGCAGTGACGTCAACAGGGGGATGCTGACGTCAATAGTAGTGGTTGTTGGAGCCACTACTCTAGCTGCTGTTGCTGTTGCTGCTACTATCGCCGATGCTGCTGTTGCTACTACTACTATTTGCTGCTGCTGCGGCTGCTGCTGTAGTTGGTGGTGTTGCTGCTGCTGTTGCTACTGGTGCTAGTACTACTTCTGTAGCTATTACTGCTGTTGCTGTTGCAGCAGCTGCTGCTGCTGCGGCGGCTGCCGCTATTGCTGTTGCTGCGGTTGCAGTTGTAGCAGCAGTTGCTGCTGCTACGGGCTGCTGTGGCTGCTAAGGCGGCTGTAACAGCGGCAGTGAAGCAGGAGGGGTGGGGGAAATTTCTTTCTCCCTTTTTTTCTTTTTTTTTTCTTCCTTGTCTATCAAAGCGTGCAGTTGCCCGCTGTCAGCTGCGAGCAGCAGGCTGCTGCTTGCTGGCAGCGAGCTACTGCTCGCTGGCAGCGGGCAGCTGCTCGCTGGCAGCAGCGGGCTACTGCTTGCTGCTCACTGCTCGCTTGCTATGGGCAGTGAGCAGCAGCAGCAGCTGCAGGCAGCTGCTCGCTGCAGCTACTGCTGTGGCTGGCTGCTACTGTGGCTTGCTGCTGTGGCTACTACAACCTGTTGCTACTCCTACAGCTGCTGCTTTGCCGCTGCTGTTGCTCACTACTGCTGCGGACTGCTGCTGATGCAAGGTGCTGCTGTAGGCTGCTGCTGCAGGCTGCTTCTGCTGCGAGCTGCTATTACACATTGTTACTGCTACGGGCTGCTGGAAGCTACTGCTTATGCTGCTGCTGCACGCAGGTGCTGCTGGCTGTTGCTGGCACTGCTCGCTACCGTTGCCTGTGCCTGCCGCTACTGTAAGCTACTGTTGGTGCGTGCTGGTGCAAGTTACTGCACCTGGATGACGTTGCTGCATGCGTTGTCGCCCGCAGGTGTTGGACGCGGCCTGCCGCTCATCCGGCATCAGAAAAAATCTGACGCCACCACCAGGCGGGTCAATGCTGCCGGAATAAATCCGGCAGCATTTCCCCTGCACTGGCGCATATGGGGGTCCGCCGGCGTTGTCTGGCACCTGTACGCCAGTCTTCTGCTACTGCTGTTATGCTCTGGCTCTGATACCAAGCTAGAAACCCAGGCAGCAGGTTGGGACAGCATGTGTTGTTGATGCAGCGTGCGGGCTTCCACGCTCATTGCTTAAGTCTGATGCCCCCTCAATCTGCTGCTCTAGAGGCTGAGTCTGGAAGCTTTGGGTTTGTTACTGAGAAGTGCGCTCGCCAGTGTTAGCGCCAGAAAGCGAATGAAAACTGAAAGTAACTGATGAGCAATGAAGAATGAGCAACAATGGGAGACCCCTCCAAGTTCTAGCTCCCCCCCACTAGTGTAGAACTTGTTACTCAGCTAACCAGCCAATCATAAAATAGTGCTAGACCTATTTTCTGGCAGGCAGGGTTTTCTCGGTGAGCCCTGCCAGACGCCCGACAGCCCAAAACCCGGGCGTTGTCTGTTTTACTTGAAAACTGGACCATACCATAATACTGATGCTGCAAACGCTGTCGTGCGGTCAGATTCAGCTAGAAAAATAGCTACAAGAAGTTATGGCTACACGAACTCAGGCAGTGCCTATGACAGTCAATGATGCCAAACAGGACCATACAACAGGAGACATGGACCTTAGGCATCGCATGATGCTACAGACGCAATGCCACAGCCAGACACAGCACTAGGTGCATGCAGACAACATCTGTAGTGGCAGTGACCACCGGCGGCCCAACCACCGAGGAGGCCTCCCGATGGAGCTGAGCGCATTGCCAGAGGAGGAGGCTCCAGTGACGGGTGAATGGGCCTCAACGTGCGTCAGCTCCATCGAGCAACACTCCAGCAGCGTCAAGTCTCGCCGTCAGTCATGTTGGCCTGAGGGTGAGTGTGCACCCTGGAGGGTCCCTAGCAGTGGCTGGTTCACACCACCAACTGTTTTTGGAGAGACTGAAACTATGGAGGCAACTGGTTCCAAGGATGGCAAAATCTGGTCAGAGAGTGAGGCAATAGTTTTTTGTCCTCAATTGGATGGGAATTAACACTTGATCAAGGCTCACAAGCAGTGGCATTTTATAGCCACTGATATAAGCTTTCCAGAACACCAAAGCATGCCAGATTTGGAGCTTCCTAGCAGATTCTATGGCTTCTAGAGTGCTCCTTGGTAGGCTGTCCTTTTTCCCACCTAGGAAGGCATCCCTTCCCTCCTCTAGAAGCTTCTGCCCCTTCCTAGATTCCTCAGCTTGCTTCTAGTAGGAGGGAAGGTGTCCAGAAGACCAAGACACTTCTAGATGCCTTGTAGGACAAGTCACCCCTTCTAGAAGGTGTGCCACCTTCCTGGACCCTCACCTGGCCTTCTAGAAACTTAAAGAGGAACTCTAGAGGTTGAGCTAGCTTCCTGGCATCTATTTTCCACCTCCCTTGAGGCAGGGCAGAATTTCATCTTGTGGGACTTGAACCCGGGCCCCTGCCTCTATAGGTGAAGACCATTAACCACTAAGCCACCTTGGCTTGTCTTTTTGGTGTTCCTTTTTGGAGTCACTCCTGCCATGGTGAGGAGCATCACTCCAACAAGTCATGTGCACGCCGATGTACACAAGCCGGGAGGACACAACAGAGTACAATGATAGATGCACGAAAACCAACACTCATCTCTCGGAACATCTTGCAAGACGCTAGAGACATTGTCCCACATAAAGAGTCTTAGCTTGGAGGTGCAGTTGAAGCTTCATCACATCTTGTGATGAAGTATTCTTTTATCTACATCCTTGGCTGTGGACTGTTTTGAGTTATTCTGAGTGTGCAGACTACTCCTAACAGAGAAAGATTCTGTGTTGGCTAGAATGCCAAGCCAGTAACCTCTCTCGCACGTTCTTAGTTGAAGAAAGTGCGACAGAGGTTACTGGTTACTGCCTTCAATTTGTGGATAACGTATCTGCTCAAATGATGTACGAGGTCCTTCTGCTGTGATTTGTACCGTTCATGTCGACCTGTACAGTTTATGTGATCACTCGGCCGTGTCCATGCCCATGCAGATCCCTGATACGGACCCAGGTGGCGCCGGTGCGTGGTCTGGTGGTGGACCACCTGCTCGAAGCTGACCAATGACCGCCCTCGATTCCTGGATGCTGTCGAGGACCTTCTGTAGGTTTTTTGTAGCCCATAGGAGTTTATTGGTGGACTGATCGTGGGCCTGATTTGCATGGTTTTGCATTGTGTGTCCACCTTTTGATGCCGGATCCATGCATGTGACCAGTCGTAGCGTCTGGCTTGAGATTTTGTACATTTAGGTTAAGACGGCGTAGCATTTTGTCTTGTCCACGCTGAGTTACGGCCAAAACAATGGTTCTGAGCCAGTTTAAGGACAGACCATGCATTGCCGCGTGCGACGCTCGCCATGCACCGCGGCAGGTATTTATGCCATGGACCTGTCATTTGTCATCTCTCTCTCCAAATGCTATGAAATCATTCTGACACTTTGTCCTGTGTCTCCTAGCTAGACTCTTGCGGTTGTGTGTACAACCTGTGACTCGTCACCGTCTGACCAGGCACTGATGCCTAGTCAGCAGCTGTGTTGCTAGGAAGCTTCCACGCATCTTCTCATGGTATCAGAGCTGCGAGACAGTTCTCGCCGAGCTGCGTAGCAGAGATAGAATAGAGTAGCAGCAGTGAGCGTCATCGCTGAAGCCGATTCACTGGAACCTGTCGACGTCACCCGACTATCGTCGATATCACCCGCCTTCAGCATGTGAGAGTGCAACAGCAGTAGCCGCTAGCAGCAGCAGCAGCAGCAGGCAACAACTGAAGCAGGCGGCAGCCGCTAGGAGCTGCTGGCATCGGCGCTAGCAGTAGCAACAGTAGGCAGCAACCGTAGCAGGCAACAACGGGCAGGAGCAGCAACACCAAGCAGCGAGCAACGAGCAGTAGCAGCAGCAGCAGTAGCAGCAAGTAGCGAGCAACGATCTGCAAGCAGCGAACAGCTAGTAGCAGCAGCAGCAGCGGCAACAACATTGAGCAATAGCAACATTGAGCAGTAGCAGCAGCAATCACCAACAGCAGCAGCAGCAGAGCAGCAGAGCGGGAGCGCAGCAGCAACGCGCAGCAGTAGCAGTAGCGTAGCAGTAGCGCGCAACAGCAGCAGTGCGTAGCAACACTTCAGCACAGCAGAAGCGCGCAGCTGCTGCCACAGCTGTACAAGTAGCTGCGCGGCTGCTACTATAGGCACATGCACAGCAGCAGCAACCGAGCAAAAGTTCTTACGGAGCTTCCGTGCAGCTTCCGCAGAGCAGCTACCCCCTGCATAGTGAGGCAACAGCCGTGAGGGTTGTCTAGAAAATTTTTATGCCAACGTCAGCTTTTTCCTTGGTGATGTCATCAGGTCCATGCTGATGTCAGCAAACCCCGGTTGACATCAACACTTACCTTAGTGAAAATTTTGGGTTGGAAAGTCAAAAGTTGCCAGCATTTCAAGTCTTCGAGAAACGTTGACCATTTTGCAATCTGACCAGTTTGATATCTCGACCCATACAGAGAGGTGACATGGCTCCGGCCAATGATAAGGGCAAAGGACCACTAGATCCCTCTTCCTCCTCCATAGGGGTCATGAGCCCATGCTCGTAGGCTATTGGGGACCTGCGAAGTCAGCAGGATGACATGCGTCGTCTGTAGCAGCAGTACATTGACGCCATCCGTCAGCTCACTCAGCTTCTTCGTAATTAGTCCATGGCTCCAGAGTAGCCCTCCGAGTGAGTCGGCAGTGTCATACCTTCCGCACAGCAGTCAGCATCTATACCGATGATAGGATTAGAACACGACCCGCCACCTCTTGATCAATGGGATGAGGACCCTGACATGCCAAGTATGGAGGATGTCGCTCATGAGAGCAAGATTTGCGTGCTTCAGGAGCGTCTCCGCCAGCTTCAGACCAGTTCTTGGTCCCCACAGACATTTGGCGCCCTTTTCTCAGAGATCCGATCCTCACCTTATCCCTACCTCAACGACTTTCCTCGTCTTGGTGTCTTCCCCATCCCTTGTCCTTCTCAACCTGTGGGTGCTCTCCCTACGGAGCGGCAACCCAAGGACTTCGAGATACCGCCCCCAGCATATGTCAGCGAGGATAGCTTTGACTGCTGGGGGAT
>SZWC01001482.1:18044-32430 GCA_023375785.1 Penium margaritaceum
ATCCTCACCTTATCCCTACCTCAACGACTTTCCTCGTCTTGGTGTCTTCCCCATCCCTTGTCCTTCTCAACCTGTGGGTGCTCTCCCTACGGAGCGGCAACCCAAGGACTTCGAGATACCGCCCCCAGCATATGTCAGCGAGGATAGCTTTGACTGCTGGGGGATTCTTTTCCAGGTCTAGGCCACTTTAGAGGGGGTATGGCCCTACTATCACAGTCCATACCAGGTTACAGATCATGCTTAGGTGCTGACAGCGGCCAGGATGATGCGCGGACTCCTTTACGCCATGCTCCGCAAGACTGCCGTGGCCTTTCGCCCTTTGGCGGAAGGCCACGGCAGTGTCCCTGCTTGCTGCAGAGACGCACGCCACCCACCCGCGAGTGCTGATTCAAGTTGGGGCTGGGACCTGGCATTGTCCCTGCTTGCTACACAGACGCACACCACTTGCGTGGCTCACATTCGTGCCTTTCAATCCCTTTGCCATGGACCTGCTGAGCCCGCAGCTGATTACTGGTGGCGGGCCATGCGCATCTATATGCGCCTTGGGACCTTTGGAGGTACAAAGTTGTGGGCGCTCCGCACGCTCATGCTCGGAGTTCGTCTTGAGTACGCAGACATCTTCTCAAGTTACAGCAACGCCGTGCTCGAGCCCTTCTCCACCTCCCTTCAGCTTCTTCCTCGGGCGCATCAACCTTTCCTCCAAGTGACTTCCTACCGTCAAGCAGCCGTGGCCCATCAGGAGATTCCCCTTGCTACAGCGGTCATCGCGTCGCCACCGACGCCCCTCTTACATTCCACTCCTCCATCCTCTAGCACATCCTCCTCTTCCCCTTCCACTCTGATTACCCCGACTCAGATGTAGGGTGTGGTAGTAGTGGCACAGGAGAAAGGAGGCACGGTTTGGGCCAATAGCAGTTGCAGTAGGAATAGTCACCGGGCGGTAGCAGTGGACGTACTATTCACTGGAGGCGCTCATCGGTACACCGAGTACAACCAGCCACTCGATTGGGTGCGGATCACTTGCGGTCTTCAAGCTACACATGCACAGTGGTCTACGTCAAGCAGCACAGCCTCTGGTTGCACTGCGACCACAACCGCAGTAGTTCCCGCTTCCGCACCGGAGAGCAATGCCGAAACGGACCCATGTGACTGCACCATCATGGAGATCCGTTACCTTCTAGCGCTTTTCTTTGAGGGAGGTGCGAGTGTATTGTCACAGCCGGGTGGTTCACAGAATGTTTGTTCATCTGCTCTCGTAGCTCAAGATGACTCGTGTGGGGGGCACAACTGGCATGTGATGATGATGGGCCTAACAGTGCTGATTGGATTCATGAGTCTCACCTTTGTTCCCTTTGATGTTCCTCCTCATCTGTTGCTGAGCGCAGATAAGAGGCCAAGTTTTCTATTGCCCGTTGCACAGTGACGTCCTGTGGTTGTGATCCTGGTGGCACTTGGATCATCAATTGTCGTGCCACTCACCACTTGACCTATCTTCGTAGCGACTTTGTTGTCCTTGGTCCTGTTGCATCTGTTTGCTTGGTTTGCATAGGCTCTCGTCAGTCATTGCTGGTCCAGGGTGTTGGGGTTGTGTGCTTTGATGGTTCTTCTGGCCCCCTGTATCTTTCCGAGGTGCTTTTTTTGCCTGACCTTGAGCATATGTTGCTTTCCGTGCATGTCTGCGCACTGACGGGACTCAGTGGAGCACACTGCAAACTCTGCGATTGTGACCACTCTTGTTACTCGTACCATTTTTCTTCATGCCTCTGTTGTGGGTGATGTGTATCGTGTCCCTCGGATCTCTTCTTGTCTTTGCTCCCCTTCCCCTCTTGCTTGTGTGTTTTTCATTGGTGTTCTCTACTGTGCACCAGCAATTGTTGCATCTTCGCTTGTGTCATGTGGGCTCCAACACTGTGTCAAAGCTCATTCAGACACAGCCTGTACTCGGTCTTGACGCGGCCTCTTTCAATAGGCCGCCCAAGACCGATTGTTTGGTCTACGCTCAGGGTAAGATACATCGTTGGACCGAACCTGATTCCCGTTCTTGAGCTATTTTCCCTCTTGAATGGGTCCATTCGGACCTTCTGGGTCCTCTCCCTGTCAAATCTTTGTCCGATCGGGGCCAATACGTCCTGAACTTGACTGATGACTTCACTCGGATGCGGTGGGTCTACAGCCTGTGCTAGAAGAGTGATGCCGCTCTCGCGGTTTGCCTTTGGCTAGTGATGTTTGAGCGTCCGTCTCGCCACCCGCTGCACACATTCCACTCGGCTTGCAGCGGCGAGTTTCTTGGCGAGATGGACAGTTTCTTTGCCGAGCACAGGGTTTTTCACAAGGTCTCCGCTCCTGCTACTCCTCAGCAGAACAGTGTCTCTGAGTGCTGGAACCGCACCATGGAGGGTGCGGTTCATACTATGCAGTCTGAGTACGGTCTCCTAGAGTCTTTCGCATTTGAAGGGTTCGCCTTCATGACGTGGGTCTGGAACGTCCCCCGAACGGTCCCCTTCCGGACCAGGTTACACCATATGAGCTCTGGTTTGGCCACCGTGCTGATCTGTGTCTCGTTCGTGTCTGGGGATCCATGGCTTCTGTGTGGTACACCAAGGACCAGCAGGGGTCCAAGGTCTCCCCGTGGGGTCGCTTGTGTGCCTTCTTGGGCATCTCCCCACGCTGGAAGGCCTAGCATTTTTAGGACTCTGTCCATCGTCACATCGTTGAGTCCCGCAACACGCTCTTCTTTGAGTCTCTCACCTACCGTGACCTGACCTCTATCATGTCGATGTCTGTCATGTACATTCCGACATGTGAGACTTCTCGAGGGATGGGGGAGTCTGGGCCTACGAGCACCTCTCGTCTGGCTAATGTGTCCGTTTGAGCCCCCTTCACTTCTTGGTCTCCGGCTCTTGATGACCTCGGGATTATAGCTATCGGTTTAGAGACCTCTGCAGCCCAACCTATTTCTACCCATGTTCCCTCGCACCCCACAGGCACTCATGATTATGCACCTATGTCCACCACTACTCCTACCTCTGTGCGTGATCTTGCCTCCATTCCTACTCCTGCTGCCACACCTAGCCTTGTGTCTCTCGTCATGTCACTAGCATCTCCTCACACTACATCACCTGCCCCTTTGCCTCAGTCCTCATGAGATGTGGTCGTGCCTGTCTCTAATCCTAAGGTGGGGCCCTCGAGCCCAGGTTACTCGCATGAGCCCGGTGGTCGCCTTCGACCATTGGTCTCCGGAGTCGAGCAAGTGTCAATTCGTACACCTAGGCACCCGAATTACAGGTTTACGAGTGGTGATCCCAGCACAAATGCCGTAAGCCTAAGTGTCCGACCTATCACACAGAGGTACATCCAACATGCCCTATGGGGCATGATCTGGTCACTCGCAAGTTTTGCATCGCTTGTGATGCAACAGTTGACCTTGTGGCCATTAGGCCCAGCTCTGAGGCGTGTGTACTTACCACTTAGAGCTCTCCCTCGATGGTGCCTGATCCGGGCACAGTGAGAGAAGCTCTCTCATCAGAGGATGTAGACGCCTAGCGTACTACCAGCGAGAATGAGCTTTGTGCCATCCGAGAGCACGGAGTTTACGAGCTAGTTGAACTTCCACATGGGAGGAAGGCTATTCAGGTCCAGTGGGTCTTTCGCAAGAAAGTGAAGCCAGATTGCTCACTGGAACACCACAAGGCTCGCTTGGTCGTCAAGGGGTATTCCCAGATCAAGGGCATCGATTACACTGACACCTTTGCCTGTATCGGTCGCATGACCTCAGCTCGCACTCTGTTTTGTGTGGTGGCTCAGCATGTCTGGGAACTGCACTTGATCGACGTGAACAATGCGTTCCTGAATTGCTCTCCGGATGAGGAGATTTACGTGGCCCAACCACCAGGATTTGCGGACGGTGACAAGGTCTGAAGTTTGTGCAATTCTTTGAACGGACTCAAGCAGTCTCCTTGGTGTTGGAACCAAGAGATTACAGGCAGCGTGACTCGTGCGGGATATGTACGGAGCAAGGCAGATCCCTCTCTCTTTATTCGACGGTCTCCATAGCGGTTCACCGCTATCGTGGTCTATGTGGATGACTTTCCGATGGTGTCTCCCTCCATGAAGGCCATGAATGAGGCCAATGCGGTCCTCCAAATTTCCTAAAGGATGAAGGATCTTGGTCTTGCAGCGGTGTTTCTTGGCATGGAGATCGTGCGAGACTGCAGACTTTAGATTCTTCTATTGTTTCATGCCCGATATACACGTGTTGTGGGGGAGCGCTTTAGTGACCTCCTTGGCACAATGCCCATGGCCTCCACACCTCTCACACCTGATGGACAAGATGTCCTAAAGGTGGACGATCCCAGACAGCTGGGGGGGACAGTTGATGTGACCTTGAACATCCATTTCATTGGATCTCTAATGTACTTGGCCACTACCACACGCCCCATCATCAGTTTTGCTGTCAACCTCCTTGCATGGTTTTCGCAGGCTTCACGTGCTAGAGCCCTTTAGGTGACTGTGCGAGTGGTATGGTACGTGGTGTCCACACCGTACCTCAGACTCTGATTTCGCCGGTAGTGTTCGGTGGTTCTTGACTGCTACACTGACAGCGATTGGGCCTCGAGTCCAGATGAACGCAGTCACACCGGTTATGTGTTCTTGCTCGGTGGTATCGCTGTGTCCTGGCGCAGTAAGAAGTAAGGCTGCATTGCACGTAGCTCGTCAGAGGTAGAGTATGTTGCTCTGGGTGCAAGGGCTGCTGAGGCAGTGTGGTTGCAGCACCTATTCCTTGAGTAGGGTCAATCATTGCCTGCCATTGTGCTTCGCTGTGACAACTAGAGTGCTCTTGCCATTGCGATGAAATCTAGTTTTTTTCATGCCCGTACAAAGCACATTGCAATTGAGCATCATTTATTGTGTGGTTTGGTGGAGCGACACGTGATCTCCGTCATATGGGTCGGCACAAACATGCATCGTGCTGATTTCTTGACAAATGCACTAGCTTGTGGGAAGTTTCTGGTGGCCATTCGTTCTATTGGGCTTTGCCCCTTGCCTGAGAGTGGTTGAGTGCAAGGTGTGTCCGTGTCTGTGTCACGACTGTTTTGCACTCATTGTTAGACTCGTTTCAGTGCTGCACGCATATGGACATGCGTGCCATCGAGTCATAGGGGAGTGTTGTGATTTGTTACATTCCTGTCAACCTGTACAATGTATTGTGACCACTCGTCCGTGTCCATGCCCTTGCAAATCCTTGATGTGGACCCAAGTGGCGCCGATGCGTGGTCTGGTGGTGGACCACCTGCTCGGAGCCGACCGACGACCGCCCCAGAGTCTTGGATGTTATGTGGGACCTTTTGCTGTATTTTTGCAACACGTATGAGTTTATCAGTGGACTAGCAGTGGGCGCAATTTGCATGTTTTTGCATTATGTGTCCACCGTTTGATGTCGGATCCATGCAGGTGATGTAGCGTCTGGCTTAAGATTTTGCACGTTTAGGTTCAAACGACGTAGCGTTTTGACTTGTCTATGCTGAGTTACGGCCAAAACAGTGGTTCTGGGCCGGTTTTAGGACAGACCTTGCACTGCTGCGTGTGACACCCGCCGTCCGCAGCGGCAGGTATTTATACCGTGGACCTGTCATTTGTCATCTCTCTCTGCAAATGCTATTGAAGCATTCTGACACTTTGACTATGGATAAATCTGCCCTTCAGAAGGGTACCGCTGATCTCAATGTTCTAGCACTGAGGAGACTGCTTTAAGCCATTCCGCAGTCGCCAAACTTGACCCGTCCCTTCCTCAAAGCCAGGAGGCTAGACCATGTAGAGCTCTTCACTGTCGAGAGCACCATGGAGAAAGACATTGCTCACGTCCATCTGGTGGAGCTCCCAGCCATGCTGTTTGACCAGGTTGAAGAGCACCCAGCTGGTGGTGAAATGACCAAAGGAGCAAAGACCTCGTCGTAGTCAACTCTAGCAACCTAGAAGAAGCCCTTGGCGGTGAGCCGGGCCTTGTTCTTCTCTAGAGTGCCAGCTGGCCAATACTTCCGGTGGAAAACCCATTTTGCCCCAATGGCCTTTTCACCAAGGGGGAAGCTCAACAAGCTTGTACACTACATGCTCGTTGATGGCAGCAAGCTCCTCCCCACAGGAAGCCTCCCATTGGTCTGTGTCAGGAGCGGCACGGGCCTCGCGTGGGCTTTGTTGGTTGAGTGCCAGTGGAAAAGGCCGTGCCGTTAGCACACGGGCGATGCAAAGTCCTACAGTGGTCCGGGCCAGGGTGACAGAGACTACACAATGATGCTCCTTGGAGATTATAGTGTAGCCCAGGGCTGAGCCTGGGTTGATGTCCTGAGCAACGAGGCCAAAGGCCATTAGGCCAATGGCCTTTGGTATCGGGCTCACAGCTCACAACACTACGAAGGGAGGGAGGTATGTCAACGGGTATACTGGAGGCTGGACGGGGGAACCTAGTGCGAGGACCCAGGGGAGACACCGGCTTATGGGGCCGGATGATGCCACCGGGAGCGCAGTTGTAGACTTGGTACGTCGGGGTGCTAGTGACAGTAGATGGAGCTCAGCAAGGACGAGGTGGCAAGGCGGGGCTAGGCACCGGCTCAAATGCCGCAGTCTCACTAGACACAGACGGATCCATGGGCGCCGTTGCATCGGAGGTTGGAGGAGAGGCCAAGGTCCCGCTTCCTATGGGATCAGACGGGGGGTCAGTTTGGGCTAGTGAATGAGCTGAGTACTCCATTTTCAACGAGTGTGCAACATCGATGGCAGGGGGACTGGTTGGCGAGGTGGATGGCAAGGGAGGAGCATCCGTACTATCCGCCGCTGGGGTTGTGGATGCAAGCATGCCGACCTGCGCATCTGGGGCCGGAGTGGCTGTGTGATAAGCATCTCCCCTTTGAGACAATAGCGATGGGATCAGAGAGGTTGCAAACCAGATGTGAGGGAGGTCGCGAGGGAAGAGGTCCTATAAAAAGAAGGCATCGCGGGACTCAATGACGCGATGTCGGACCGGGTTCCAGAAGCGCACAGCCTTAGACTGACACGAGATACCGATGAAGGTGCAAAGACGGCCGCGAGGGGTTAGCTTGCCATCCTGCTGGTCTTCGGCAAGCCACATACTGGCAACGCACCCCCAGGCACGGGCAGGCCGAATATCGGCTTGCTAACCGCACCACAATGCATATGGTGTGGCTTGCCGGAGAAGGGGACTATGGGGAACGCAGTTCTACACCTAGGTCATGTAGGACATGGCTTCAAAGAAGAAGCCATGGGACAGACCGGACTCGACACACATGATATAGACAACATAAGCCATGGTGCGGTTCCAGCGTTCAGAGACACCATTCTGTTGCCCGGAGGTGGACATCTCATGACAAAATCCATAACTCGTGAAATAGGCTGTCGTTTCCCACAGCGGTTAGACCAAAAGTGATGGGGGGTGTGGCCACACTCATGCTTGGCCGCGAGATGTCAGGCACGGATGGCAGAGGCCACGTTGCTCTTCTGGCCCAGCAATAGAGGGAGTAGTCATCTGTGAGGGTCAGCACATACTGGCCTACATTGACAACATACGAGACTGGTGAAGGACCCATGATGTCCGAGTGGATGAGCTCCAGCGGCTAAGCGGCCCGGGAGGAGGACACAGGGCAGGAGGATCGGTGCACCTTGCCTTGGGCATAGTCAATGCACTCAGTGTGGCAAGGTCATTGGAAGGTGGAGGGATCATATCCGAGCGAGGGTTGGGTGCAGAGCATGCTACCAACAGTATCAAAGTGCACGTGGCAAGGGTGACGGTGGAGAAGGTGGATGTGCTGGGGGGAAAGAACACTGGTGAAAAACACATGGGTAGTGTCTGACGAGGGAGGGGTCACGGATGAAGGCACACAGGTGAAGTACCAGAGGTTGTCACAACATACAGCACGGAACATGACCTGATTGGACAGGCGGAGGGAGGCATTTCCTATGCCACAGGAATGTCGGAAGTCCATGCTCATGTAGTCAAGAGTCATGACCGATAGGAGGCCGAGTTCCAAACCAAGCACATAGAGCATATCGGTCACAAAGTCATCGCCGGACGGACCACGGAAGCGAATGACGCCATCAAATGCTGCTGCTGTGGCCGCGGCTGATGCTGCGGCTGGTGCCGCTACTGCTGCCGCTGTTGTCGTTGTTGCCTCTGGCGCTACTACTGCTACTTCTACAGTCGCTGTCGTTGTTGCTGCTGTCACTATTGTAGCTACTTCTGCTGGTGCTGTTGCTACTGCTACTACAGCTGTTGCTGCCAATACTGCTGCTGCTCCAACTGTTCTTGTGGTGGCTGCTACTGTGGATCTCTCACTCCTCTGGTCAACGTCGCCACGTGCATCGTTGCCAGCAGGTTGTTTGATGTCGCTGTGTTGGCCGCTCACCTCCCTGCGTCACACATGGGGGTCAGAGCTATCGAAAAAAATCCGGCAGTGCTTCCCCCGGCCCACTGGCCGCGGAAAAAATGCTGACGTTGGCACCATGCAGGTTATTACTGCCGGAGAAAATCCAGCAGCATTTCCCTTGCACTGGTGCATATGTTAGGTCCACCGATGTGGCCAGGAACCTGTACGCCACTGTTGCTGTTGCGTTTGTTATGCCATGGCTCTGATACCAAAAAGGAACCTACCTAGTGCACAGGTTGAGACAGTAGCATCGTTGATGTAGCGTGCATGAGCCCACGCTTGTTGCTTGCCGCTGTCGCTGATGCTGAGCGACATCGATTCTGCTGCCTGTTTTCTCTGTCGTACTAGAGTCTAAGTCTGAGAGCTCTGGTTTTTTACTCAAAAGTGCACGCGCCACAGTTCAAGCCAGTACTACAGCTAGAAGGAAGCAATGACTGATTAGGAATGAAGAATAAGAAACTAACTGAGACCCGCTCAGTTCTAGCCCCACCTCAGCACTGTGAGGCTTGTCAATCAGAAAACCAGCCAATCAGGAAAATCGTAGTTTTGTTCTGTGTGGCAGAATTTCCTGGGTGAGCTCTGCCAGACACCCGACGGCCCCAAACCCGGGCTTCTTCTGTTTTGTCTGAAAAACAGACCATACCAAGATATCCACACTGCAAACGCAATTGTACAGTCAGAATTAGCAAGAAAAATAGCTACGGAGTTACGGCTGCCCAAACCTGGGCCCACGCTGCGCTGCTCCTGAGAGCTATCTATGACTACTGATGACGTGACATCCAATGGTTGTTGCCAATGGTGCTAGCCGTGTGAGGGTGTTCTTTTAGAAGCGTGAGGAGGAGGAGAACCACGCGCTCGGCTTCACAGTGACACATCCACTCCACCGAACAACGTCTCATTGGCATCAGCGTCCATCCAGTGAGTCGTCTGCTACAAACGACTCACTGGAGCAAGCACGCATGTACACCAGGCGAGAGGTCACAGAATAAGTCAGTGAGGCAGTGCATGGGCAAAAACAACAACCACACTTAGCGGTGCCTAGGAAATGCCTGGAATAGCTTGAAAATGCCTAGGCAATGCCTGGGAATAGTTGGCACTGCATAGAAACGCCTGGTGTTGTCCGGAAATGCGTAGCATTACTTGAGTAATACCTAGCAATGCCCTGCAATTCCTCAGGAATGGCTCAGAAGTTCCTTGCAATGCCTCAAAATGCCTGATTACACTTAGCAATGCCTGGCAATGCTTGGACAATGCACCGGAATGTTTCGCATGCGGGTTTTGTTGAGTGTGTTTGCACCTTGAAGGATGCCTGACCCTTAGTGGAGCATGCTGACGATGGTTTCAAGAGCGAATGCACACGATGGTGGAGTCCAAAGATCACATTCTAGAGTGGAACAAAGCGATTTGTAAGAAGTTACGCTCAATCGATGTGGAAATCATTACTTGACGTAGTGAGATCATGATGTATTCTTATTGCGTGTAGTCTAAGATTTCCAACACATCCAAGCAAGCCCAAATCAGAGTAGTGGAGCCCCTACTATGGCTGTCAAAGTAAGCGTTGGTCAAGTTGCTCACCATGCACTGGGCAATGGGAGGCACTTCGACAGCGACCTGTTGAAGTGCCCTTCCTGGCTCAAAAATCAAGAGATGTGTGCTTTTGTTAAGGAGGTGCCCTTGGCCACTTCCTTTATGGCCCTGGAACATTTAGAGCTCATTACAGTAGAAGTCAGATCACCAATGGTGGAGTATCCTGTCACCCATGATGGATACAAGATTCCACTCCCCAACCATCTGAACTTTAGACAAAGCTAACTTTCTGAATACTCAGTGACATTGAAGAAATGAAGTGTCTTGATTGCATGGAAATATGCAAGGAATCCAAATGCATAACCAGATAGGTGTTCAACCATTCTCCACTGTTCAAATCAGGAAATACGATCAATGGCAGTCATGGCAAGGAGAACAGAAGTTCCAACATGGCAGTGTCTACGCAGTGCCTGGAGATACCCGGGTAGCAAGTCTTTGCAATGCCTGGAAACTACTATGAAATGCATAGAAAGCCTAGAAATTACTAAGAAATTTTCAGACAATGTGTGACAATGCATGGAAATGCCTGTAAATGCTTGACGGTTCTTGGGAAATGGTTGGTTGTTCCTCGCAATGTGTGTGCAATTCATGATAGAACCTATAAAATGCTTGGCCATGCCTGGGAAATGCATGGGGAATTCCAGGACCAGAGAAGGGCAATGCAAGGCGATGCCAAGGAATGCCTGGAAACCATCACAAAAAGGGCAGCTGGTAAGGAAGCACGGAAAATCAGGCAAACCCACTTAGAAGGTACGAGAACTCAACAGGGTGATGGAAGCAATGCAATAGTACAAGAGCAGGGTTGCAGCTTGAAACTGGAAATGCAAAGGCCAAAATGCAGGTTGAACAGCTGATTGCAAGGTGGACTTACGAACGTGAGAGAGATGTCAAAAGGTACTTGCAAGCTGCTTGCAGAGAAGAGCGAAGGAGCGAAGTGAAAAAGCAAGCAGCTGTTAGTGAGAAGCTTGGCCAATGATGATCAAGGAAAAAGGATGGAAGAGCAAAGATGTGGCAGCCAAGGCCACGGATCCAATGGCGGACTGAATGAAGAGGACTGTTGAGTTGTGGTTAATCGACCCAAAATCGCACTCTAAAAATAATTTAGGAAAAAAGTGTGTTATTCTACGTATTCACTTTTCATCACCTCTCATCAAAAGGGAGTTTCAATTTTTTGTACCAAAAATCCCTTATTTAGCAGAAATGAAAAAAAAAGGAAGAAGTACGGGGAATTTTGCAAATATTTCCATAAGCACTGATCGATTCTTCCTTCTAATACAAATTTCACAAAACAAATCCTTGGATGTGGTATTATAGGGTGATTTTTCATACATGAATGGTCAATAAGAACCTTTTTGAGAGTCTTGGTGATATCCAAGAGGGTGCATTCCATCAGGTTCTCCAGAATGTTTCTTCCACCTGCTTTGTTGCTGTTTTCACTTGTTAGTCTGATTCTTGCTCCAAAGGCCAATCTTCCCTGGAAAGTGGAGTTGGTGTGGGTGGTGGCAAGGGAGACCTGAGCAAGAAACATGGATGTGCACCAGGTAGAGGAGGAGGAAGATGTTTTACACTCATTTTTCATGTTCGCCTTGTGAAGTAGTTCCTTCCTCTTCAACCTTGTTCGCGACGTTTTCTGATGTTTTCAGNGTGGAGTTGGTGTGGGTGGTGGCAAGGGAGACCTGAGCAAGAAACATGGATGTGCACCAGGTAGAGGAGGAGGAAGATGTTTTACACTCATTTTTCATGTTCGCCTTGTGAAGTAGTTCCTTCCTCTTCAACCTTGTTCGCAACATTTTCTGATGTTTTCAGAAAATCCCTGGATGTCAGTTGCGGGTCATGTTATTGGAGGACGCCATGGAAGGCCTTGCACGTGCTGAGATAGAGGACCACCACAGCTTGGTATTCCATGTAATATTCATTTCTTGAGTCACCTCTTGAAAAGATATCTGAGAGATCCATGTCTCCAATGAAGATGTCAGCTACTTCTTGGAATTTATTGCACCAGTCTCCAAGATTTTTTGCCCTAGATACGCTGGAGTGGAGGGAATTTCCTGGAAATCAAGATGGTGGTAGGGTATTCCATGACTGATTTCCTGGCATGCCCTGAACTGCCTAAGTGTCCACGGCTACTTAGTGCAAAGAGACTTCCAAGGGAGGTGTGTGCTTTGGGTCGCCACAACACCAAGGGAGCAAAATTCTGGCAGAGTACAGATTGCGGAAACTGAGAAGGGCTGCGAATCATTAATCTTTTAGTTCTTTTGGTGAGATTACATCAGATTCTTATAGCTTGTGATCTGAGATTTATAACGCATTCAAGCACGCCCAAAACGGAGCACTATAGTCCCTTCTACGCCCATCCAAGCAACCCTTGGTGGAGCCGCCGTTGGCTGCCGCCGACGTGAGTCGTCTCCAACATGAGTCGATGACGGCTCGAAGCGCCTTTCTTTGTTTGACAAGTCAAAGGGTGGCTTGCCCTGGTCCAGGGGACCTCCCTGGTTGCTTCCCCTAGGGCCTTGGGGTTTATGGAGCCAGTTGGAGCTGAACACGGACCACCGGCGGTGGAGTATCCCGTCACCCCGGACGGGTACCAGATTCCACCCGCCGCACCACCCGAACTTTGGGTAGGCTAACTTTCTGAATTCTCAACCAAATCGAGCAACTAAAAGCTCGAAATATAATGGAAAGATCCAAGGAGTCCAAATCTGCAATCAGATTGGACATCCAATCACTCTCGAGTGGTCGGACCAGGAAAATGGCAAACGGCATCCATGGAAGGGGCACTTTTTAACAATCTCCCCCGTGCACCTTCCATGCCTCATGCCTCATGCTCACTCCTTACTCGTCCGCTCCTGCGCCTTCAAGCCCTTCACAGCTTTTCAACCCAAGCCCTGCAAGGTTGATGACATGCCAATCCAAGGCGCAGCCCCTGGGGCTGCGCCTTGGTCAAGCAACCTGCGAGCATGTGCTTTGTGCTGCAATGCTGCAGCACAACTTGTCCCTTCTCCACCATGTCGCGCGCGTAGTGATAGTGCACATCGATGTGCTTCATCCTCTTGTGCTGCGTCGGGTTGTTGGTCAGCGAGATGGAGCCAATGTTGTCCTCCTGAACCACCGTAGGCTCCTGCTGCGGCACGCCCAGCTCCACCAGCAATCTGCCGAGCCACATCGCTTCCTTGACCGCCTCAGCCAGAGCGACGTACTCCGGCTCCACTGTGGAGGTGGCGACACAGTCCTGTTTCCTGCTGTACCACGAGACCGCTGCACCTGCGAGGAAGAACACATAGCCAGAAGTGGACTTCCTCTTGTCCACATCGCCGGCGTAGTCCGCGTCAGTGTAGTAGACCCGCCGCAAGGGGTCTGACCTCCCATTTCCGTCGTACTTCAGGCGCACATGCCGCTTTGCCTCCAAGTATTGGAGGATGCGTTTCGCCGCCTGCCAGTGTAGTGGCCCAGGGTTGGCTACATACCTGCTCACCTGACCCACCGCGTAGGCCAAGTCCGGCCGAGTCGCCACCATGGCATACATGAGGCTCCCCACCACAGATTGGTAGGACACCTCCGCCATGTCCTCCTTCTCCTCTTTAGTTTGCGGCACCATCGCTGCACTCAACTCACAGCTTGTGGAGAACGGACTGCCCACTGATTTGCATTCCTCCATTCCGTACCACTTCAGCATCTCGGCCACGTATTTGGCCTGCCCCAACTCAAGCATTTGCACTCTCCGGTTCCGCGTGATGCTCACCTCGAGGTAGTACTCCAGCTCCCCCATGTCCTTCATCTTAAATCTGCTGCTCAGCTGCTCCTTGAGCTGCTGCAAAGCCGCCAGATCTGATGAACACAGGATCAGGTCGTCCACGTAGAGTGCGACAATCTGATGGAGTCCCTTGCTGCGCCGCACGTACACGTTGTGGTCGGACTAACAACGCTTGAAGCCGAGCTCTGCCATGTAGCCGTCCATCTATTGGTACCAGCACCTGGGTGCCTGTTTTAGCCCATACAAGGCCTTCCACAGCTTGCACACCTTGCCCTCCGGTGCATCCACCCCCTCCGGCACCTCAAGGTAGATCTCCTTGTCAATGATGCCGTTCAGGTATGCCGTCTTGACATCCATTTGGTGGATCTCCATGTCCTTTGCGGCCGCCACCGTGAGGATCGTCCGGATGCTTGTGAACTTGGCGACGGGTGCAAACGTCTCATCATAGTGTTCGCCTTTCCACTGCGCGTAACCCTTCGCCACTAGCCGTGCCTTGTACTTCTCCACCTTGCTGTCCTTGGTGAGCTTCACCTTGAACACCCACTTGGAGCTGATCACCTTCGCCCCCTCAGGCCGATCCACCAACTCCCAAGTGCCGTTCTCAGCAAGGGAC
>SZWC01001482.1:32709-44245 GCA_023375785.1 Penium margaritaceum
GACGGGTGCAAACGTCTCATCATAGTGTTCGCCTTTCCACTGCGCGTAACCCTTCGCCACTAGCCGTGCCTTGTACTTCTCCACCTTGCTGTCCTTGGTGAGCTTCACCTTGAACACCCACTTGGAGCTGATCACCTTCGCCCCCTCAGGCCGATCCACCAACTCCCAAGTGCCGTTCTCAGCAAGGGACGCAAGTTCAGATTTTATTGCTTCGCCCCATTGCTGCCCGTCAGGCTATGGAAGCGCCTCTTGCACATTTGTCGGCTCCTTTGCGGCTTCCATCATGTACAGTGCCATGTCCACCCAGCGGCCCGTGCTTGCGACACACCGCTTCGCCGCATTCCGCCGCCTCCGACTGCAACGCGGCGACCTTGGCAACGCTGGGTGCTGGTCCTGCTGCTGCTCTGCTGCGACGTTGTCCTCGGTCGCGGGCTCCCCCGCGTCGGCTGCTGCGTCCTGCGCTCCAGCAGCACCTGCACCTGCTGCATTGCCCTGCTGCGCTCCAGCACCGTCATCCTCTGAAGACCCGTTATTGACCTCTGCAGCCGCCGGCTCCTTCTCACGCTCAAGGAGTTGGAACCACTCCCCCTGTTTTGGAGACTACGCTGCGTCAATGTTGTTGCTGCTGCAGTAGCTCTGCTGCTCATCAAATATGACGTCGCGGCTGGTGATGACGTCTTGCGTCCGTGGATCGAAGAGGCGGTATGCCTTGAGCGCACTCTCGTATTCGACGAATGCGTACACCTTTGCACGCGGGTCCAGTTTAGAGTCTTTTCGTTGTGCGGCCTGCACCAACGCATGCGCCTTGCACCCGAACTCCTTCAGGTGCGCCACGCTTGGTTGGCGTCCGCTCCAAGCCTCCTGCGGCGTCTTCTAACCGCCCTTCCCCTTCAACACTGCCGTTGGGGTGAGGTTGGTGATGTAGCATGCCGTACTCACGGCCTCAGCCCACAGGCTCCGTGGCAACTTTGCATCCACGAGCACTGTCCGCGCCATGGTGAGTAGCGTCTGGCTTACACGCTCCGCTACACCATTAGATTGAGGCGTGTATGGAGTGGTTGGCTGCCACTCAATGCCCTGCTCCTTTAGCCGCCCTCCGTAGCTCACGTACTCGCCACCATTGTTGCTGCGTAGCGCTCTGACCTTGCGGCCAGTCTGCCTCTCCACCGCTGCGACGTAATGTGCAACATGTCCCCGGCCTGGTCGTGCTGGACCTCACCCGGTCCAGCACATCGCTTTTCCGCTTCATGAAGTAGACGTAGAGTTTTCTGCTGCAATCATCGATGAAGGTGACAAAGTACCGTGCACCCCCAATGGAAGGCATCTTGATCGGTTCGCACACATCATTGTGCACGACCTCAAGCAGGTTCTCGGCCTGCCGCTGTCCGTCTTCAAACGGCTTGCGCTTTGCCTTGCCCATGATGCAAGGCTCGCACTTGTGCTCTACGGAATCTACTGATGTGTTTGTTACACCGGTGATGTTGAGGCCGCAAACCATCTCGCGCTTTGCCATCTCCTGTACGACTACGGGCGATGATTGCAGCAGAAAACTCTACGTCTGCCTCTCCACCGCGCAAGGTCAGAGCGCTATGCAGCAACAATGGATTTCAAGACGGCATTGGGGGTGCACGGTACTTTGTCACCTTCATCGATGATTGCAGCAGAAAACTCTACGTCTACTTCATGAAGCGGAAAAGCGATGTGCTGGACCGGGTGAGGTCCAGCACGACCAGGCCGGGGACATGTTGCACATTTTGGATAACACATTGCGCCCTATTCCCACCAACCACCACCTCTATGTCCACATCACCNGCAGAAAACTCTACGTCTGCCTCTCCACCGCGCAAGGTCAGAGCGCTATGCAGCAACAATGGATTTCAAGACGGCATTGGGGGTGCACGGTACTTTGTCACCTTCATCGATGATTGCAGCAGAAAACTCTACGTCTACTTCATGAAGCGGAAAAGCGATGTGCTGGACCGGGTGAGGTCCAGCACGACCAGGCCGGGGACATGTTGCACATTTTGGATAACACATTGCGCCCTATTCCCACCAACCACCACCTTTATGTCCACATTACCTTGGCCGGCTGCAGATTCAACCTTGTCGTTGGCGGTCACCATGGACTTGGCAGACTTGGTGTAGTTGATGAACCCCACCTTCTTGCCTTGGGTATGCTCCTCCGCACCTGAGTCAAGGCACCGCCGGTTGGCGCCCTTCAGGTCGTGGTTCTTTGTGCCGTTAAGGAGCGCCTTCTTGCCTTTGGCACCCTTGCCGTCGGACTGCGCCTCCTCCGGGCACTCCTTGGCCCTGTGGCCCTCCTTGCCACAATTATGACATGCACCCCTCTTGGCGCCCTTCTTGCTGCCGCCCTTACCGCCGCCTCGCTTGCCGCTGCTGCTGCCACCCTGCGTTTTGGTGACCAGGGAAGTTGAGGATGACGAGGTCTCGCCATCGTTCCGACGGTGCACCTCGTTGCGGATGTACTCGGCGACTGCGCCATAGGTGGGTTTATCCTCCTCCCAACCTCCCAGCACGGTGATGAGAGGACCCCAACTGTTGGGTAGAGCCATGAGGAGCGCCATCGCCTGCATCTTTGTGTCAATATTTCACCCCACATCATTGCATCGCAAGGCAAGAGACCCGATCTGTTGCATGGCGGAAATGACGTCCTCACCCTCCTCGATCTTCACCGTCAAGAGTCGCTTCATTGCAAAGATCTTGTTGGCTAGGGATGTTGATTGGTGAATGGAGCAGAGCTTCTTCCACGCGTCAGCTGCCAGATCGCAGCCCTGGATGTAGCCCCACTGAGATTCATGCAGCGCCGACAATAGGAGCATTAGCGCCTCTGTGTTATTCCTCGCGAAGGCCGTCTTCTCCTCGTCCGTTGCGCTCGCATCTTGAACCTCCATGCCCTTCATGAGCTCCAGCAGTCCTTTGTGTGCGAGGTAGATTTCAAAATTCCACCGCCACAGCCCAAAGCCTGGGCTGCCCATGTACTTTTGAATAGGCAAGGACTCTGTCTTCTGTGCCATGTTGAACTTATGTGATGGACAGTCTCAAAATGCGACGGCGACGTCGCCCAGAGCGACACTCCCGTGCGTTGCGGAAGTCGTGAATGTCTTGGTAGGCAGGTCAGGGCTATGGGCCCATAACCCTTTGTCAGGACTGCTGTCCTGGCGTGCCCTAATCTGCCTAAGTGTCCACGGCTACTTAGTGCAAAGAGACTTCCAAGGGAGGTGTGTGCTTTGGGTCGCCACAACACCAAGGGAGCAGAATTCTGGCAGAATACAGATTGCGGAAACTGAGAAGGGCTGTGAATCATTAATGTTTTAGTTGTTTTGGTGAGATTACATCAGATTCTTATAGCCTGTGATCTGAGCTTTATAACGCATCCAAGCACGCCCAAAACGGAGCAGTATAGTCCCTTCTACGCCCATCCAAGAAACCCTTGGTGGAGCCGCCTTTGACTGCCGCCGACGCGAGTCGTCTCCGACATGAGCCGACGACGGCTCGAAGCGCCTTTCTTTGTTTGAAAAGTCAAAGGGAATCTCGCCCTGGTCCAGGGGACCTCCCTGGTCGCTTCCCCTAGGACCTTGGGGTCTATGGAGCCAGTTGGAGCTGAACACGGACCACCGGCGATGGAGTATCCCGTCACCCCGGACGGGTACCAGATTCCACCCGCCGCACCACCCGAACTTTGGGTAGGGCTAACTTTCTGAATTCTCGACCAAATTGAGCAACTGAAAGCTTGAAATCGCATGGCAAGATCCAAGGAGTCCAAATCTGTAATCATATTGGACATCCAATCACTCTCTAGTGGTCGGACTAGGAAAACGGTTAACGGCATCCATGGCAGGGGCACTTTTTAATAGGGTCAAGGTGTCTTCCCTCCCACCATGATCGTACTTTCCATTCAGCTAAAATGAATTAGGTTTGACAGCTTAATGGTGTTGTTGGTGTGAGGTTATACTGCTGGTGTTGTGGGTGTCGAGTGGGTACAGACATTGTGTTCCACAATTCACCTTTTTTTAATGGATGATTGATGTTTGATTGGGCGCACGGACAAACCATGTACACTGCTTCTGAAGAAGCTGGGACAGAGCCCAAGAAGCAAGATGCAGATGTGGAGGGAAATTCCATGACGCTACTCACAGAGAGTACACTGCCACTGCGAGTCATTTGTATCTGCGCAATGGTCTGGTGCCAGAGACTCAATGGGCTTGTTCCATGCAATGGCTTCCTTGTGAGAAGGATGATGGGCGGTACCTGGTTATACAAGAGATGAAGGTGTTTTTGCGAACCAGCTCTGACCTCAGAAGTGGTGCAGAAACCTTGTGCACTGATGGCTGCTGCTGCCCATGGTTGATGTATGGAATATAACAGAGTGTGCACATGTTACTGCTATTGACGGAAACGATGATTCCACCAGCAGCCGCTCCTGGTTCCATCAAAGAGGCCGGGCTGGACTCCAAGAGTGCCAGCAAAGGATACACTATGCTTGACGCAAGTGGGTGGGCCTCAATTCAGTGTGACATTTCCACAGCCTCCCGTCTCACTTGCTTCAACTTGCTCCTTGGTTTGGTTGAGTCACAAGCTTTGATCCATGGTGATTTCTTTCATTACTACTAGAATTCCTAGTCCTTCACTCACCACGCTCCATTGATGTCTGGTATCGGAGCAGGAAAGGGATAGAGTAACAGATCGATCTCTTTTGTGAGAGGGCTTTGCATTGTTATATCCTGTATTCAATTTCTTTGAACATTTTTTTCGTGGTGATGTCTTCTGCCACCGTCAATACCATCTTCTTGACCCGTGGAAAATCTCCCTATTGCTTGGCACAATAGCAGAAGTGGCAGAAGCAACAGGAGGGGCTACATTCTTCATGCAGCACAGCTGCTGCAGCCTTCAGCGTCAGCCTACATATGTATTCATTAGAAGAAACAGGAACAGCCAAGGCCCATCTTGGTTCCTCGGCAGTCACTCTCACGCAGTACTTCTTGACCTGCAGACCATCTTCCTCGTGCTCGTCACAGAAACAACGGTGGCAGCATCAGCAGCAGCAGCATTCAAAGTTTACACCATCACATCTGCCACAGCAGGTAGCCAAAACCCACAGATATTCACCTTGGCAGCAGTAGAAACAGCCGAGGTCCATCTTGGCCCCACGACAGTTCCTCTCCAACCACAAATTTTTCTTGAACTGCAGACCCTCTCCACAGTGCTCGGTGCATCAGCCACAACAGTAGTAGCATTCGCTCCACCCACAGCCTCTCTGCAGCTTGATATTCACAGCAGGGAGCCATGGCCCAATGCCGACTTCCTTGGCAGCAGCAGGAGTATATGAGGCCCATGTTGGCCATGTGGCACTCCCTCTTGACCCACAAAGCCACTCTTGGTTGATGTAGAATGGCTCCAGTTCCCCACATAACAACGGCAGTGATAGCAGCAATGGCAGCAACCACAGCTTTGACGGAGCACATTATCCACAACTGGTAGACTCGGACCATGCCAGACTACCTTGGCAGCATCAATAGCAGCTGATGCTCATATCGGCCCCTCGGCAGTCTCTCTTAATCCTTGCAGCCAACTTTGGCCTGCATAGCTCAAAGACATCGACTCAAAATCATCCCTTGGTAGCATTAGTTTGGCGGTTGCGCTCGATGGACTCCTCAAACAATGCAAGGGACTCGTTGCAACCGATGTCCCCTGCTATCTCCTATGGGGTGCAGATGGGCTCACTGGCCTCCTCCAGTGGAGGCAACGCCAGGGTGACAAGGAGCAGCAGTACATGCTGCTGCTTCCAATCTGAGTAGAGAGGAATATGCAGGACCGAAAGAGGGCCCTGCAAGCTGGGGTGATGCCGGTGTTGCACTGACACTTTTACTGCTTCTCGCTGTAGCTGTAGCTGTAGCTACTGATCTGGATGTTGTTAAGGAGGTCAGCTGTAATCTGGATCAACCTGTTTCTGTGCTTTGTCGAAGCTGCCACTGTTATCTCAGGTACTAAAACTGCTTCTGGTGCTGTTCCTTCTGCTTCTGTTGCTGTTTTTGTTGCTGCTGCTGCTACTACGCTGAGCAAGAAATATGCAGGCCAAAGTTGGCTGCAAGGCAACTACTGCAGTACCAGATCAAAAGGAAGCCATCACTGTGTTTCAAGAGTGGTTGCATCAGACACACACTCCAAATACTGCTGAGACATGTAACCAGCAGGCTGATGACATAAAATCTAAGATGGCCGCATCTGTGGTCGATCTTGTCATGCAGTGCATTCATGAGGCACGCGATCGCGCCACAGCTGCTGCTGCCGCCTCTGCACCTGGAAGCACAGCAGTGTCTCAAAATTCTCTTGTCACATCTTCTGTCGTTGCTTCCACCCAGTCTTCTGTGGCTCCCATTGCACATGCATTTTTTGTTCAGCACCGTCAAGAATACATTTAGTCCCATGAATCAAACTTCACCTTCCAGCTTTTTTTTCTTCCCCAGGGGTTCTCTTCAGATCTTAGGCACGGGGCAAGTTGATCTGACATTATTGCTTCCCACCAGGTTCTTTTGTTGCCACTCCCTTTGTGACTCAGCCCTCTGAGTCTACGCATGCCTTTGGGGATCTTACCACTGGTGGCCATGACGACCTCGCTGATGAAATTGGCTCTTCCAATGCTGAAATTTCCCGTGGTACACAAGCTGGTCCTTTTGGTGAGTAATATTTCATTCATCACCAAAAAACATCATAGGTCATGCTGCTCAAAGAGCTCCGAATCTGCATTATGGTCAACTGCGTCACGTGCTGATGAGACAGCGAGGGAATATTGGGCTCGCAATCTCAAGCTCCTTTGGGAGCCTTAGAAAGCGGCCCCTGGCATGCCTCTCCATCGTCACTTGTCTGATCCCCAGGCTTTCTGATCTCTTCCTGTATGTTGATGCTGGAGATCTTGAGTGTCTTGCTACTAAGCCTATTCCTGCTGATGCCCCTCCGGGCATGGGCACAGCGTGGTGGAGCAATCTCTAGTTCAAGGGGCTCCACCACTCTGTTGTTGATTCTACCGAGGCCGTCTCTCCTCCACCGTCTTGCTTTTACTGGTTATCACCAGTCGCACCTGTCACACCCTCTGTTGGTGCAGCACATGCAGCTCACCACCACCGCGGCTGTGGCTGCCATCACCACATGGTGATGAACGCACTGGTGGTTACAGTGGCAGGGGCAAGGACAAGGCTACTTTAGCTATGATCCTTCCCCTTTCTCCCACCTAGCACAGCTACTTTCTGGAACTGCAGCCAATCTGGCCATAACTTGACAAAGTGCCCTCACCCTAATGACAATGCACCCCTTGTCTCATGCATGTGTACTCATTTGGCCCACACCGGGCCTCGTTCATTCCTCCTCCAGAACCTCCTCTGGCCCACATCCTGGCCATAGTTCCACCGCGGGTGCTGGCTCTTCCCCCAGTTCTGGTCAGGCACATCAAATTGTAGCTCCTCTTGTTCAACTCTCTCCTCACAGGTATATTTCTCCTCCAGGATCTTCAGCCTACTTTGGGCCTCCGCCCTTATACTAATCACAGCCAGCCTGGCTTCATGGCGGTGGTCATCACCCCGGCAATTACCTTGATGAATTATGCTGCGTTGATTGCAATGCCGCCAATCGCAGTCTGGATTTTAATCTGTCAGAGCTGCTCCATCTTTGTGGAAACATGGATGAGAGTGATGTTGGAATTTCCTTTCGTCTTACTTGTTAGTCGGATGGAGCACTTCGTGACGAGTTGTGTGGTACTTTTCAAGAATCCTTGCCTGATAATGTTGAATAAGAGAGACTGAAACATGATGAATGTTGAGATCAAGATTTGGGAGAAAAAAGGAAAGAGAACATGCCTTTGATATGTATTTGAAAGGCGGATTGCCATACGGATGAGGTGATCCTCTGAATCATCATAATCTCTACCTAGGCAATCCTTCGGGATGTCCACTGGTGAATGGATAACACTTCAATGAAGAAATCCTTGTTTTGGAAAAATGTCCCAGTAGTCCTTGGCATGCCTTGGATAGCTCATACAAGAAACATGGGGATGGAATGACACTAGGATGATTATGTGTCAAGCTCACAGTGCAAGTCCATTGGAGATGTGGCTGGCTCAAACCATTGCTCAGGAATATGCTTGTGAGTTCCGGGACTGGACAAACATTTATGAAAGTACTTGTCTTGCATGCTGATCAATGAAACCTTACTTGATTCACTCTTGAACATTGAAAACTTGAGCTCTTCTTGAGATGTAATGCTAAGGCATTAGTAATCTTGAAGGTGATGTGGACTCTTGATGAAGTTTGGGGTGCACAAGACATACATATAAAGGAAGAAGGTGTAACAACCTTTGTGATACTTTTGGTCCTGCGGCTTCTCTGCCAGGGGTTGCTAGCTCAATAGCAAACAAAGGCTTATGGGACCACACCTCTGGTTAGAGAAATTTCATGTACGCAATCGCTATGTCACACAGAGTGAGAGCACAGTTGAAATATGGTTAATCATGCACATTTCATACAATGTTCGATGTGTGTATTGAAAAAGAGTTAAACATTAATTTTATTGGAAACTTGGTTGTTTACGCTTACATGTGTGTTCACTCGTAGGTCGGTGTACAAAAACCTGAAATCATATAGAACACAAGAGGGAAATTTGTTACTAAGAATCTGTGTCAAAAGGCTGTAGTTGCACAAATGGTAAACAATAGGTTCTTTAAGAGTTCTACTACTGGAACAGTTTCTGACTTTTTTAACTCGGACATTCCCAAACTGTCATTAAGACATCGACCTTCGACGGGTTCAAGTTGACGCATGTACAAATTCCTACATTTTGGCGTCTTTTGCCCACACTCGCCTCTGGCGCGAGCCCCCCCCCACCCGGCAGAATGTATGGTGAACGTGTAATGGGATGTGTATGTATTAGGGATGTCAAAGCGTACACAAATGTACAAGAAAGCTATGTGATGTACAAGTTCCTCGTCAGTTCTGTCTAGTAAATACATTCGTGTCTATCGAGGAACTACCCCTCCGATACACCCCCACATTTGTTCTTCCAATGCATTATTTGCATTCGGGGGGAGGGGGTGGCGGGAGGGGGTCCAGTCGCAAACACTCTGGCGTCATCTCCGGCTGAACCCCCCGCCCCCCCTCCCCAACCACCAAAAGTGTATTGGGCGAATGTATTGGTTGGTGAATGGCGAAAAGTATGTGAATTGGGAGACTAATGTACACCGGTGAATGAAATGAAATGTACATATGAAGACGTTTCGTGCATCAATTCGAACTAATTGATGGATGAAACCAGCCTAAATGAAAATTTTATGCTCGAGGCAAACCTTACCTGGTTGCACGCAATAGACATCTTGAGATGTGCAAAAACCAACTGCCCTCCCACCCCCACCATGCTCCAATTACATATGGTGAATGTGTTGTTGCGTGCATCGAATGTACCATGAAATAAGTACATAAATGTACGTACACACTTAGGTCTCTCGAAGAAATACATTTGTGAACTTCTGCAACCAGCTCCTGCATACACTTTCTGATACATTCGCCCAATACACTTTTGCATTTGCAGGGAGGGGGGGAGTGTAGATTTCTTGCCTTGAGCCATATCTCCAGCCTCCACCCCCCCCCCCCCCCCCCCCCCCCCCCCCCCCCCAAATCCCAAAATGTATTGGAGGAATGTATCTGTGAATGAACGTTGTGAAGTATCAGGTATGCTACAAACTTGTTCACTTGTAAACACCAACTCAAACACATCAGACAAAGCACGAAAGCAAAGAGCAAGCTTTGTATTATATTCTGTATTCTATATTTTGGTTCTGTATTCACTCTTTCTTTTTTTTTTTCTTCGTGAAAACAAGCAACATTCCAAGCACAAGCAAACGTGGATGTGCCCTTGAGATATGTTATTGCAAATAACTATTAGTTTTGTCTCATCCAAGTCCACTTTGTTCTTCTCAACGTTAGGAATTTTAGAACAACCGCCAAATGGAATCGTGGATAGTTTACATCTGAGAGAAACTTGGTACATCAGGACTTCTTAAAAAACCGCCGGAATGCATCGTCGGTGTCCTACTCGTTCTGCAGTCCACCATCCGATGGAAGGTAGACCTTAAGCAGACTTAGGCAGTGAAGATTTATGATCTTGGTCGATCTAACTTTGTCGTCCATGGAGGCGTGCACATCGACGGACAGATATTGTCCACAGATGTGGCTGCAAACAGAATGAAGTAGTGGAATAAATGTTTGTTTTAAATTTGTCGGCATTCAAAGGCTACATCTCTAGTGTCCCCGGCGATGAATGCATCTTGACTGTTACGCAAGCAGTATCTTGCTTGTGTCAATAGGCCTGCGAGCAGAGGTAAAATTGTCGCTACAGACATTGTTTTTTTCACTGTAGTCTTAGGTTTCTTGGATTCAGGACAACCACAACCATTGCCGTCTTACAGTAGAAGTATATGAATATGTTTCCATGTTTTCATGTACATTGTCTGGAGAACTTCATGTAACTCCTTTTGGCTCAATCCAAGTTCCTTGAAATTTCATCTTACCTCAAGAAAACATGATTCAGTGTATGGTTTATTTTTTGGGCACAAAAAAATTTCCATCCACGAACTAGCAAAGTTTCTGACCAGATTCCTCAACTTCTACACTTGTGATGTACACAGTTAGTATTGTGTATGTTTTAGGGGTGACTGGTCATAAATGAAGCAGTTGCCCCAGTTGACCAACAACCTACAGCGGCCTTAAACACAGGTGCATGAGTTTAAAAAGCAGGTGCAGCAGCAATAGCAGCTTTAGTTGTAGGAATGGCTGGGACAGGAGAACTAGGGAACCATTGTTGTGCTGTCGTGCAGATCCTTGATGCAGAACCGGTTGGCACTGGAGCACCGTAGAGTGGTGGTCCTTCCATCAGCAGCTGCCAGAAAGGTGTCGCGGCGTCCCAATTGCATCTTCGGGCTTTCTGTAGTTTTTTCTACATCATTTGGAAATTTCTCAATGGAATGGCCTTGGGCACGATGTGTATGTCTTGCATTGTGTATCCAGACATGTGTGTGTAACCAGTCGTAGCGTCTGGCCATTCATTGGTAATCACCCCTAAAAAACACACTCGTCATAAAATGTACGTACTAAGCACGTGCCTTTAGAAGTTTCATGGTTCCTTCATGGAAAATGCAACAAAACTTAACTTACGACGTCTGTTCACAGACATACAAATGTATTTGAATGCTTGAAGACACAAAACTTTGTAGAAGGTTTGCCAAAAAATAACACAAAATAAAATCCATGGGTAAGTGCTTTACAGCTCCACTTACAGTTCGCAGTAAATGATGTACATTTTTACTTATGCATGAAATTTTTTAGAACTGTAATGCGTGAGAGTGCATACTCCTTGACCCAAAATGTGAAAGAACCAAAACCCTTCCGAAGTCACATTCGGGGGATTTGGACTTTATTCTTTTGCTTGTCCGGGCTCATGCTATCGCGGTAGCGTGGTCCAGCAGGTTCCCTTCTAT